>MU186057.1:98383-132595 GCA_016904865.1 Pissodes strobi | reverse complement strand
ATTAGCACATTTCTTGCAAGTTCGAATTCGCTGGAACAGGACACTAGTAACATAACAATTGGACCACACCCAAAGCGAAGTTTATATCGTTAATATTTATTCGGTAAAATTTGATCAAAACTTATCTCAAATTAAGATATTTCATACCTTTATCTATTATCCCCATTTCTATATGTGCAAAATCGATAAATTACAGATTTTTAAGCGGGACTTTTATTGTATTCGTAAACGGTGTTGTGCTTGACTGCGTCCCACAGTAATATTGTACATAAAAAGGTAATTTATGTACCAGGTATTACATGAACAACACGGTATGATCCTTTTAGAGTTACACAAGACCGTTTATCTGAAACAAGAAAAACATCTTGCGAACGTATTATAAAAAAAACTTTCGCTTTCCCTTAACTGTAGCGATAGTGCAAGTAGGGAAATTCTCCATGTTGATCTAAGTGTATCCAAAATTAGCTACTCATATAAGTCGTATATCGAAAAATTGTTAAATTATGCTAAATTCTTTGCTAATAAAAAATATTTTTATTTGCAAAGATTGCAAGGATGTTCAAGAAAACATTCGGCTATGCTTAAGGGGAGTTTGCCTCCTTATAGAAAAAAAACTTATACATTGGGGAGACCGAGGACTTTTCATTTAGTTATTTAAACAAAAAGCAATTGGGATGAAGCTTAGTTGATGCTCATTGCTCACATAATGCTTTATTACACTTTTTAGTAACAAATCCCAATATGTTTATTTTAAGGTGTTAAGTATATACAATCAAGTGCTCATGTGACGTGCGCCAACTTACCGCTCTTGTAGGATAGAATAGAGCAACGTATGAGAGTATGAGGTAGAAATAATATAAATATTTATTCAAAAACTTGGTTAAGTACAGGGTGCCCGGTTATAAATGTAACCCCCCTTTAACTTTTTTATTTGCCCTCGTATAAAAAAAATGTTAAATACAAAAGTTGTAAGGATTTTCATACAGTTTTCTGCGGTGTTAGTAGAAAAACAATTGAACATCGAAATTCTACTGTACAGATTAAATTAATGTTTTTTTTTAATGGGACACCCTATATATTCTTCTGTATATCGATAGAGCTCTTTAAGCCGAGTTCAGTAATATAAGGTTTGTTGGGTCTAGCTATAATAGTTACCACGTAAATTGCAAGAATGTCGGGTATAGTTCGCCCAGCCGCTGTTGACCCTCGAAACGCATGCAATTGCATGCGTTTCGAGGGTCAACAACGGCTGGGCGAACTATATCTGATTATTACTGAACCCCTCTCCTAAATTATTTATTTGGTGAGCTAGAAAAAAATTCTTCCTTCAGAAGCTTTTCTGATGTCCCATTGTTTTTCTAGTAACTCCGCAGAAAAGTTTCTGAAGGAACCTACTACTTTTGTATACAACATTTTTTTCTAGCTCACCAAATAAAGAATTTAGGAGAGGGGTTCAGTAATAATCAGATACCCGACATTCTTGCAATTTACTTGGTAACTGTTATAGCTAGACCCAACAAACCTTATATTACTGAACTCGTCTTAAAGAGCTCTACCGATATCCGGAAGAATATACAGGGTGTCCCATTTAAAAAAACATTAATTTAATTTGCACAGTAGAATTTCGATGTTCAATTGTTTTTCTAGTAACACTGCAGAAAACTATATGAAGATCCTTACAACTTTTGTACTGAACATTTTTTTATACGAGGGTAAATAAAAAAGTTAAAGGGGGATTACATTTATAACCGGACACCCTGTACATACAAAACATGCAACGAACCGCATCTCTCCTTTTGGCGGCACCTAGCTAATTGAACCTGTATGCGATAAACTAATACTAATAGTACGGGAGGCCACAACCAAGATTTTTCGACAATCGCTATCCGCAAAGTACTTTGTGGCTTTGGTAATTTTATTATTTTGATTCGAAAACCGGTATTTCAGACATTTTGCGTGGTGCTTATGCCCTTAATTAATTTTTAAAGTTGTTACTAATTCGGACCCTAAAAACTGATAGCAAACTGTCTGCTTTTCGATATGCTATTAAATAATAGTGTAAATAATATGTTTTTTTAGGATATCAGAAAAAATAGTGGTGCATTATAAGGGAATTTAAAAAAGAAATAAAAATGACAAAAGAAAAAAAACTTTTTGCGATCTGCCTGAAAACTATTTTCTTTTGTTAATACACATGTGGTGAATTGATACTTAAAAGACCATTTTCAGAAATATGTCCCGGTGCGTTTAATTTTATGAGAATACGTAACATGCTAAAATTTTGGGGGAGGGAAACTTATCACTGTTTGTCTGAAATCAGGTATATATGGTAGAAAGATGATTCTGCATCACAAACTGCTAATATCAGACACATTAACCTGTGCACGCTGCTAATCAGACAAACTTGTAGACCATTGCCATTGCATTGACTTTGATATTTGTCACCAAAAGCATTTTTTATACGTTACAATCATTATGATGCCAAAAGACAAGGTTATCTTGCTGTCTGGATTTATAAGGTCCGATGTGTATACAACTTCCGGTTATCATATTACAAAAGTGCAACACCGCAGATGTCTGATATAAATTTTTTTATTACAATATGAACTTATATTAATTGATTTATTCAATAACCAGACGGATAGCAATAAATTTTTGTCATCTTAATTTTTTGCAAAGCAGAAATGGCGCCCCATTAAAACGCACCGTTTCCGGACAATAGTTGATAAGGCAAAAATTCATGGTTTGGTGTGTTTTATCTATTTTTTATGGTTTTAAACGGATAGCGATAATCAAGGGTTTTGGTCGTGGCCTCCCGTACTATAAGTATCAAGGATTTAATAAGGAATAAATCTTTGCTAAGTATCCCTAATAGCACATGGATGTACAATGTACAACACATACGTCAGGACAATCATCATGTACGCCGCGCCGGTTTGGAGCTCCGGCGCGAGGACCAACAAGGAGAAGCTACACACGCTGGAACACAAGCTGCTACAATCATGAACTCCAGATGGGAGATCTTCAAGACAACAAGGACACTGTACAGAGTATGCGGGGCAAGACCGCTAGAACAGAGACTGCAGGAGACAGCGACGAACTTCTTCAGGTACACGACGAGAACACAGGAAATGACCGGGAATATAGGAAGGATGACCATAGAGGAGATGCCATTCAGGAAAATTCACAAAATGATCCACGAGGTGATGCTATGAACAAGGACTAGGAGACTAGGACGCCGCCCCGGATGAATGCGAATCCAGCTTAAGCTTAAGAATCAACATAAACGGACAGTTACCAAGCCTACCTGAAAAGACAAAAAGCAAATAATATTGCAGGATTTTCTAAGAACAGGTAAATTATTGATTTGAATAATTAATAGATGAGCAATCATAAAATATATATATACAGTAAGTAACAAGGGCCTGGAATGTTTTCAATATCTTAATACTGGTTCTTGGACTTAGCAAAATTTTGGCATCTATCTATAATGGCGGAGCAGCTAGTAACAGTTGCTATGTTGCCAAGTTAACAATTTTTCAGCAATTGATACAAAAATATATAATATTTTAATGCACATTGACAAAAAGATTCCAAGATTCAATTCTAAATAGCTTTGACACAATGAAGCTGAAATAAATTTCAGCAGAAGAAACAGAACTAATTTTTTATATGCTATTCCAGAAAAGGCAAAACACATCTCCATATATTGTTTTAAAAAGAATCGGAATCTGAATCCGAAAATTTTAAAATACCACCAATGAGAATTTTAACAAATCTTAACTTAACTAACTTCGCCATAATGTCAAGAAAGGCTTTATTTTTTAACAACGACACAACATCAACAATGGCAGTCAAAAAGTAAGTTACTTATTAATTTTATGTCATTATGAAACCAAGATGTTTGACTTTTGCTCTGATTTTGAGAGTTTTCAGTTTTATGACAAGTTATATGAGATTGAGAAACAATACCTTTCAAAACAAAAATAAGATGGGTATATTAATTTGCATTAATAATAACGCCTTTACTTTTAGTATTTTAAATGTTCGCAAAGGTTAATATCAGCCAGCCTTGCCTTAAGGGCTGATATTAACCACTTAAATAAGGTGGAGATAAGGGCATACATGTATAGTATTGCAAGTATAAGTACCATTTTGTGGAGCACATCTCCTTATATGCAAATACTAGCATATTAACTCGCCATTGGTTATGTAACATACAGATATAAGTAAGGACTAGAGGAAAAATTTATACAAAATTAGATAAAATTGGTGGAATATGCACTATAGTATTTTACCACCATATAAATTAAAAAAAAACTATTTGCGTCTGTGTGCATTTGCAAGCCGCAATAGTTAATCAGTATAAATATTAAACAATTTATTGAATAATAATTATAAATTAAAATTGAATTATTTACTTTTGAGCAATATTCTCTGACGGCTTTCTTGGCAAAAGTACTATTATACTCTTTATCATGTATTCTCGATCAAAGTTTTATCATGGAATGAGACATAAGAATCAGATTTTTGTTTGTAAAAATGATTTTCGGCCTAAGTCTGAGGGAACGGTAGCCATATTTAGCGAAAACACAATTTTAACAATAATATTATCAAAATGTGAATGAGAATAAAGACATTTTTATGTTGATCTGTGATAATCATTTGTATAACACTCGCCGAAAGAGACTTATTTCAAGCATTTTTTACTTTGGAAAATTGGAAAATCGCTTTATTATGTAAATAACAATTAATAAATGTTTCATGTTAAAATCATTGTATTTTAAATACTATTATTGTGTTTCTTGGCGTTAGACCTTGTAAAACTGAATTTACTTTGCAAGATCGTTTGCTTCATGAGATAATTCAATATATTTTTAGGTTGAACAAATATTTCTTGTGAAAAAGACCTTGGTAAGAGTAAAAGTTAAAATGTAAACATATTTTGTATTATTGATAATAATATTAGGGCGTTCTAAGAGCAATCAGCTACGAACTTTGTGGGTGTAAAATTTTAGACTAAATGAAAAATGGCATATTACTAAGTTTGCTAAGTTTGGATGGGTTGGTGAGACTGGAAAATAACGCCTTTCTTTACATAATGATGAAGCAATCATCATCTCCTGTTGATGCTAACATGGTTAGCGAAACTCGCATCGAGTGCAATAATTCTGTTTCGTTATTGTGGATAACACTCCGTTTTAGTAGTTGTTCTAGGTTCTTACATTTACAAACTGAAGTATTCCAGAAACAATAAAAATATCAACCATTTCTAAAAATCTGAAATGAATTTGAGCTACTGTCAGTAATTCAAAACTGGCTTTAATTGCTTGAAATTATTAGCATGCGCTAAAGATGTCTATATACCTGTTCTAAGCTGCAACCTAATGCGTTTAAGTAATCGTCCGTGATAATGCAGCAAAGAAAACGCATATAATTTTACGTCTAACCCAAACTATTGAAAATACGTCCAGGAAAACATGTTGAGATTTTTTTTACCGATATTAATAGCTTAATAACATTTGTAATATTATGGGCTACGGCTACGGCATTGTTTTCTTAAATCTGACTGGTCAAAATCAGAGCGTCCAGTCTACTCATTTAACAGCAAGGCAATTGATCGTCTCTAAATTGACGAGGATGACAATAAGCGAGTTTCAATGCAGTTGACAGGTAATCACTGGGTTGAGGTACGTTTACATAAATTTCAAAGTTCAAATTGATTTGATATTGGCCAACTTAGAAAAGGACGAAGGCATAATGAGGAAATTGGCATGAGGACATATTTTCTTAATATTAAGTTCAAGTTAGTTTATAATTTACATATTTCATTATAATAATTCAGATAAAACATTACAAAGTGATTGATCATTCTTGAGCGCGCCTCGTAGAATTTAAAATATTACACGTGTATGTTGGGTTGCCTGTGCATCTAATGTTAATAAGCGTTATTACCAGGAGGGATCAACAAATTACGTATCGATCTTTGTTTAAAAACCTGGGAGGAAAGGAGTCGACTTGTGTTCTCTCCACTATATTTATTAGCTAATTTATGCAGAGTGTCCATTATTTCAATTAAAGAAAATATACGCATTTAGGGCGAATATACACATATATTTACATATAAAAAGAGCAGGAGAGCTTAATTTTATATATATTTAAGGCGTTTATACAAAAAGAAAAAAAAAGAAAAATTTATATAGTGAAAAGAAATTAAATGAAAATTAATATTTAATTATTACATTAAATTAAAAAGTCTAATGCAACCAAAGTCACAGAACAATTAATTATGAAACACGTTTAATTAACACGAAATAAATACAAATGTAATTGGAATGAAAATTCATATCTACCATACCTAAAAAAAGTATTTTTGTATATTTATTATTTATGACGAAGGAGACTAGGATTTAGAATTTATGGCGATTTGAATAAGACTGTCGCCTTTTTTCAGATAATGATGATGATTTTTTTAAGAAAATACCGTTTGTTTTTGCTTGCATTTAAAAACTGACAAAGTATTCTAGAAACAAGGGAAATATCAACCATTTTTAAAATTATAAAATATATCTTTTGACCTAAAAGAAATTTTTTTTTTAGATCATTTATCACCAAAGCATTTGTTGACATAATGACTTTTTTGATCTATCAGATATTAAAAAACCTTGATTCCTGCATATAGTTATACATTCACATAATCACTCGTATGCACAATCAACATTGAATAGTTGGTTTTATCATAGCAATGACCTAAAATTATATGATTCACATTTCCAACCGATTTTTAATGAATTTTGAAACTATTGAAACAAAATATTTCCTGATATAATGGCGAAGGCGCTCATTAAAAGATACTTTTGCAAGCTTTTTAGAATCAGCCAACGTTCTAATATACATTTTACTTTATAATGAAACGTGAGAAATAATTCGAGTAATTGCAATATGAATAAATATTCTGAATGTTTTTAAGTAATTGATTAGAATATTTTTAAAAAGGATTTTTTTTCAACGCCCAATTTGCCTAAAACAAGGCATTTTAGATACACATTTTCATAAACTTTTGTACTTATTTTTAAGGGCGCAAGTTGCTGCAGACAAGGGCAATGAGGTTTATAATGTAAAAGAACCTTTACAAGGTGGTGCATAATATAACATATAAAGCAATTTTATTTGGCATGTTCATTCCAAGGCCGTATTTAGGGGGGGTGTTTGGGGTGTTCAAACACCCCACGAAATTCTCCGAAATTTCAGATAATTTTTATCTAAAATAAAGATAGCCAAATCGTCGACCGGTCAACAGCGTAGACCTTTTTGGTAGCCCGATGCAGGACTAAAATCAATTGAAAAAAAAATGGATTGTTTTGGAACAGCTAAATCTGTCGGAGGATTTATCAATGCATCTCCCAATAGAATTATTATTTTACAACAAAAAATAAAACAAAATTTGCCAGAATCACGTTGCCATCAGTCGGTCTCCATGTCTGATACGAGATGGGTTCACAATCATGATGGTCTTCTGAGATTTTACGAAATGGTTGTGCCCATTGTAGAGACTTTGGAAGAACTTTCAGCAGCCATGGATAGCGATACTTCGTCCAACGCAGATCAATTTTTAAAAGCAACAATTTCTCCAGACTTCATTTTAAGTTTTTGTGCAGCTGTAGTTATCTTTAAACATACTCTTCAATTGTGTAAAATGCTGCAAGCTATCAGTTGCGATTTAGTTGAAGCAATGGATCTTAGATATTAATACCATCTATTCAATAATAAATGAAATGCGGCAAACAGTGGCGTAGCTACCGGGTGGGCCAGGGGGGGCAAGGCCCCACGGCGCCAAGAGAAATTAGGCGCCGCTCCGAATTTATAAATATGCTAATGCTAACAATGCTCATGAGCTTGACTGAGTTTTTAAACTAATTAAATTATAATACAATCAAAGATCAAAGACCAAAATATGTATTAAACTTTTTACCCAACCGATACATTTTGTGTCAGGTATTTATTATTTATTCTATGTGGAATAAAAAAATATATCCCGGCGGCATATTTACACATCCTCACATACAATGGCACTAGGGTGCTGAAATTGGTTAGGTTTTGTAAGCGTTTGTAGCGCTACAATAGCGCACTGATTTAGGCTGTTACATATATAATATTTCACTTTTCGCATGGCCCTCCGCTCGCTTCGCTCGCTACGGGGGCTCAAGTAAAGAGATCTAACCAGGTGCTAACCCAAACTAACCCAAGGCATACCCAAAATCAATAAAAAAACTGTTTAGAAAATTAACCTAAAAATATAAAAAAAAGCAACGGGGTTTGAACCCAGGCCGCCGATAGACGCCGAATTGAGACCTAACCATCTAGACCTCTCGACCACGAGGGCTCTTGCCGCAAATTGATTGCATCGCGAAGACATGGCGCGATAGCTTTTACAGCGCTACAATCGCTTATAAAACTTAACCCATTTCAGCACCTTGGTGCCGTCAGCCGTCGTATGTTAGGATGTGTAAATATGCATCCCGGCGCGGCGGCATTTGGTACATGCAAATTTGTAAAAAAGCTGCGTAAGGCGGCATGCTACTTCAAAGACAAAAATTCCGAAAATTTCGGCAGTGAAAAGTATGTGTTTTTTAGAGTTTCGTATTTAGGAGGTACCATTAGCCAGACAAGTCTAAATAGCTTAGCAATACTAAGCATAGAAAATGAATTTGTCCAAAAATTAATTTTGATCAAATAATCGATCAATTTACGTCGATTTAAAACCGAAGAAAGACTCCAATGTTTAATTAATTAATTAAGGTTACAGATGTTTAGTTTACGTTTATATATAAATATGTATGTACCTATTGATTAGTTGCCGTTTATATATTTTATATTCATATTCCTGTAAATAAAAAAAGCGTGTGCACTATGTGCGCATATCAGAAGTGAAACTTCTTAAACTTAAACGCCCTAGCCTGGGATTTGGTTAAAGAGTAGTTTTTTTTAAATATATCACTCAATTAACAAAATGGGAAGGCTTAAATGAAAAAAAGAACTATTCTCCATAAAAGTTTCGCGTATGTCTTGACAAAGTAATAGAGCAACCCCATATTTTGATCTTGTAAACATATCTTAACGGATTTGGTTAAAAAGTTGTTTTTTTTAAACAAATCACTCAATTAACAAAAAGGTAAGGCCTAAATGAAAAAACCTATTCTTCATAAAAGTTTCGCTTATGTCTTGACAAGGTAATAGTGCAAATTATATATTTTTATCTTGTAAAATAACAAAGATATTACAATCATTAAACGCCCTAGCCGTATACATATCTTAACGGATTTGGTTAAAAAGAAGTTTTTTTAAATATAGGTATCACTCAATTAACAAAAAGGGAAGGCCTAAATTAAAAAAAAATTATCCTTCATAAAAGTTTCGCTTATGTTTTGACAAGGTAATAGAGCAAATCCCGTATTTTTTATCTTGTAAACTAACAAAGATATCACAATATACGTCCGTGACCGTTTTCCGTTCCCTGCCAGCTTGCCCGCCGTGTGTCGGGATCGCGACCTTAAAATTTTACTCGCGGCGCGCGTTAAGAAGTTTCACTTTAAAAATATACGTTTAATATTATGATGTATTATTTTTTGATTAATTTGCGTATATACACAAAATATAGGTTTGTTTTAGGCGCCAGCGGATAGGCTTGCCCCCCGGCGCCCACATTTCTAGCTACGCCTATGGCGGCAAAACATGGATTCCTGCTTTTCTGATATTTTAATGAATCTGTTAAGATTTTAAATTCCATTAAAGGCGAAATGAAGGTGTCTTGAATAGTCTCCACTCAAACACGTCGGCGTAACGTTGAAGCAAGTTCACCAGAAGCTTACTACCGTACAGCAATAGCAGTGCCGCTTTTCGATGATTTTTTAAGTCAGTTAAATGCCTATATGCCTGTAGTAAGTAGTTGTAGTAAAATAATTCAATGCGAATATTCGCTTTTCTTTTAATTGATTATACCTTACCTTCAAGCAAAATCATCAATTTGATTATACCTTACCCTCAAGCATAAATAATCATACCGTCCCATCAGCCTAAGCTCCTTTCTCGTTTCGAATAAAGGGCAAACATGAAGGCGTAATTTCAAACCGCATGCAAAATGCCCTAAATATCATCAAGAATTGGAGCGAAGGGAAGAGGCTCTCCCTAAATCCTATCCTTGTACCGTTTACAGAAAAAAGGAAACTAGAAATGAGAGCGCCCATTCTAACTTTTTCCACCGGGGTAAAATATTTTCAATCTGGATATGCCGCAAAAATGGATCTACCAAATAACAATAATAATGCCCACTCACTGGTATGGTGGCCAAAAACCCAACAAGTCACCGCTCGAACCCAGCAAAGGCTGATATGCCTGGGAATAACAGAGGCAATGTCAACGTGCCCTACCGCAGCCTTAGAGGTACTGCTGAACATGTATCCTTTTTATCTCAGTGTGAAGAGGGGGGGCGATTATCAGTGCTCACAGGTTATTCGAAATAGGCAAATTCAAGCCTGGAGACTTGACTGATCACCGCATCTTTGAGGAAATAAAAGTGGAAAATGCCAGCAAACCAAGTGACTAAATGACGGTCATGTTGGACCTAGATGTCCCAGTCGCAGTGGTTATTGATGACCGCCAAACATGGGAGAGTAAAAACTACCTCAGGCCGATAACGCATCCCTGTGGTACACAGATGATTCAACACTAGCGAACGGAGCAGGATTGGGCATTTCACGTTCAAACAGTAAGCTTTCCAAGCCGCTGGGCAAATATATAACCATCTTCCAAGCGGAAGTGCTCGACATAAATATACGCGCAGAAAAGTGCCTCACACAAAGACTTTACAGAAAGCACAGCTATAAATTTTCAGACAGCCAGTTGGCCCTAAAAGCTCTAAAAGTTTTCAAGTGCGCGTCAAAGCTAGTCTGGGAATATAAGCAAACCCTAAAACAACTAGCAACACACAACCTGGCAACTTTAATGTAGGTTCCTGGTCATAGAGGCATAGAGGGCAACGAAAAAGCAGACTGTCTTGCGAAAGAAGGTGCTGGAACACCATATTATGGTCCAGAACTTTACTGTGGCGTTATGAAGAGCCACATCACCGAAGAACTAAACAAATGGGAAAAAGGCCAACTGTCGTTCTGCTGGGGAAACATCCAGGACTAAGACAGGCGAAAAGGTTAATCACCATCTCTGCGAAAAGAGCAGAACTGCTCTTAGACACGAACAGAGCACATATTAAAACTGTCGCCGGACTGCTCTCTGGACACTGCGGTAAAATACCTCCTAAAGGCAAAGCAGAAGACGACCAAAGCAGATTTTCCAATAATGCAACTGAATCCGCAGAACATCTACTCTGCCAATGTCCAACCCAATTCTGCAAAAGGTTCAAGTACCTTGAAGGAGTACAGCTATCACCTCAAGAAGTGAGTCAACTACCTTCCAAGAAAATAGCTTCGTTTGGAAGAAGCCAAAATATCTGTAAAGGTAGCAGTGTCGATGTCGGGCGACTGAAACTAGCCGAGACGACTCCCTAGCAATTTACAATCTACTTTTCCTTAGCTCAAAGATACTAGAAATTCAAAGATTAGAAATTTATGTGGAGGGAGTATGGCGCTACGCGTCGACTTCATGTTAAATTTTTAGGGGAACATTGGAGAACCCTGTTGCGTTGCAGCACTCGCAAGGGATGTAGCGCGAACTATACAAAATTGCGACATATTTCGGAGTGCTGTGAACCGTGCTCAACGGTGTAACATAGGAAGTTTATAGTCTTATCATTCTAGTATCTTTGCCTTACCTTAAAATAAAATTCCATAACAAAAATTGATGTGGCAGCTTATAAAAATACTCACTAGTAGTGTCATTTTTATTTATAACATTATGAAGAATTTTCATGCATTTGTCAGCGCTCTGATTCTGATTGATCGGAAAGTGGCAGCTGTATATCAGCGGTCATTGCATGGCAGGTTCGTAAATTCACTTTTTGCTGATATTTAGATATCTTATGTAAAAACACCAACCGAAAAAAAATCCTGGCTACGGCCCTGGTTCATTCATTAGGAAAATGTGACGGTATTGATTTTCCATATTAAACTTGATTAAAGCTTTGTTTTTTTATATTTAATGGTTATGCATCTGGTCGACAGACAAATGCATTACCGTCAATATTATTTAATGGTAAAATAAGTGAATAAATTACATTAGATTTTTACCATAAGCATTTACTTCTTCGGTAACTTTCACCTCATAAAATCTGTACGTATTTCATAAATTACCAGTTATCGGAACGAGGAAATGTTCCTAACATAAATAAAAAAATGTGTAACATGTTACGTATTTTTTTTTATACGGGCCATAAGTTGTTGCGGAGGTTGGCGTCGATACGAAGTACATCCCGCATACATAGTTTTGCTTAATTCTAGACCATAGTTTTGATATGATAAAATGTTGTTCTGTCGGTTCAGGAACAGGTTTAATGAGATGTACTAAGTCGTAAAAATTAAATAAGTAAAAGCACTTCTACTTAACACTATACGACGTAAGTGAAAAATTCAAGATTCATTGAAATATATGTATTTTTTTTTTGGATTATATATTTTGGAATTACTTCGATGTTAAAAATAATATATCGTCTGAAATCAGCGAAAATCCCTGATCCTGGCCCATTTTCGCATCTTGAAATTGTTTCAAATGAGTTTTTAGCAAATAAGTTTAGTTGCCACAAACATTATACGCCATCAGATCCTTTCTCTAATAGCCAAAAAGTTTCCACATTTTCCAATCCTGACCCATTTTTCTCGCTTCAAACCATTTTTAATGAGTTTTCAGCCAATTAAATGTATACATCTAGATATTAAACCTAAACGTCATTTGTAGACATTTTCTTTCAATATTTTCCCTAATGCATCAAAAGCAAATCTATCTCTTGGGACTCGTAAAGTTGCCAAATTATTGAAAACTTTGGATCTTTTTTTGCGATTTACTAAAGGTTTTCATTTAACTTTGATCTGGTATATAATTGTACTGCAAATCTCATGAGGTTTACGTAGATTCTTAAACCTGTTTTGAAAATAGCTATGCGTTGACTAGCACGTACTACGCTTAAACCAGATTTTTTTAACTGAAATTTTAGAAAATGCAATTTTTCGGTATGTTCTGCTGGTCTGTTCTTCTTTTCTTTCAGCCAGCCCGTGGTAATATTTGAAGTAACCGAAGTTGCTCCTCCAGGAACCATCCACATCGCTCGCCGATGGCTAATATTTTTTGGAATAGAGTTAAGTTTTCTGCAAAAACCTTTCTTCGTTCTGCTGAAAAGCAGAAAAGAAAGTTATGTAAATTGTCCAACAACGTCCATCCTTATTTCTCCAAAATATATCCATAAAAGTACAAAATGAAACCAGGGTCTTGCTCGATCGCCCTTTATATTTGAAAAATTGCATGGGGTATGGCTCTGGAGGGTAATAAAATGTGACATTTTTCCCAGTTTGTGACTAGAAAATATGTCTACAAAGATTTTTAGGGTGAACTGTTTTCCTTGCGACACCTTGTATACACATGAAATTTTATCAAATTGTAAAACTAATCTTAATTCGTAAATATTGGAATTGAGTACAATTGACAGATCGAAATTTTTAGTTAGTAATAATTTTGAACAGAAAAAGCTACTAGGATCAAATTTAACCAGCCCAGCATCTCCTCCAGAACAAGGCCAGGAAACTAAGAAGAGCAGTAGCCAATATGGCCGCCCGATTCGGGACCCAAACTAAATGCTGTAAAGGGTTTATTTCTAGTTTTTAATATAAATACCTATGTTTCAAATGGTGATCTTATTTAAACAGGCTTTAAAAAAAATCCAAATAATAACTATGTATTCTTGTTTAATTTATAGAGATATATTTTAACCAAACCACTATATATTTATAAACTAATAGCCATTAGTCCTTATTTTTTACATTATAGCACATGATAATTGTTAAACTACTTCTTATAATAAATACTATGTTCCTTTCTGTGATGAGTATGGCTTTCTAACGATTTTTTGTCGTTATTTTGCTAAGTGACTCAGTGCTTCGGTCTCACCGAGATGAGACGAGGTCTCGGTCTCGGTCTCACAAAGTCTTGAGTCTTCGAGTCTCGTCTCGGTCTCGCGGAGACTAGACATTTTGCGGTCTCGGTCTCGCCGAGAGTCTCGTGCATATAAAAAAAACATCTTTTTTTTTGAAACCCTTCCAAGAATCAGGGTTATAAATTCGACCTATTTTGGGATATTACCACATTAATGAATAATAATTTGATTTTTTGGGTTTTTTTCAGATAAATAATTTTAATAACCTGCTTCTTCTTCTCAAACTACTGGAGCAAACTGATCTAAAATTGAAGTGAGTGTTACGAAATTACGATTTTTAGGAAGCTATAAGTTTTGGACTGTTCTAACTTGCAATTAAAAAAATGGTTGACATTTGCTCTAAAAGGCTAATTTGTCTTAATTAAACTGATGCTGACATACCGTGACCTGAAGGATATACCCGATGTACACTCGTAGGTACTCCTCAAATTCGAAATAATATTATTTCGTACTTCTAGATTTATAGTGATGTATTTTTATGTTAAAAACACGTTTATATTTTTAATAAATTATAAAAACAATCCTAGCTTCCTTTCATTTATGTCTCCAACTCCTAATAAGAATAAAAAGTAAAAAATTAAATGAGGACAAAAATCTTAATTTTAAAATTCTTGACAAAATGGCGAAGGAAAATAATATTATAAGCGATTGTGTTCAAAATTTGCCAGGGGGAATTTCTGAGGTAGTTAAGATACCGTATGATGGGAGGATTCAAGAAATAATGAATAATAACATGTCTTGCTTCTTCTTCTCGAACTACTCGAGCAAACTTATCGAAAATTGAAGTGAGTCCCACGAAATTACGATTTTTGAGAAGCTATTAATTTTAGAGTGTCCAAACTTGCAATAAAAAAATCATTGACATATTTGCTCTAAGAGGCTAATTTGTCTTTATTAAACTGATGTTGACATTTTTTTTTCATACATACCGTGGCCTGAAGAATATTGCCGATGTACACTCGTAGGTACCTGTATTCCTCAAATTTCGTAATATTTCGTACTTCTAGATTTATAGTGATGTATTTTTATGTTAAAAACACGTTTATGTTTTTAATATATTATAAAAACAGTCCTAGCTTTCTTTCATTTATGTCTCCAACTTCTAATATGAATAAAAAGTAAAAAAATTAAATGAGGACAAAAATCTTAATTTTAAAATTCTTGACAAAATGGTGAAGGAAAATAATACTATAAATGATTGTGTTCAAAATTTGCAAGGGGGAAATTCTGAGATAGTTAAGATACCGTATGATGGGAGGATTCAAGAAATAATGAATAATAACCTGTTTTGCTTCTTCTTCTCGAACTACTGGAGCAAACTAATCGAAAATTGAAGTGAGTCCCACGAAATTACGCTTTTTGAGAAGTTATAAGTTTTGGAGTTGCAACACGTTTTTCTGATTGAATCCAAAATGAAAGTAAAGATTTTTTTTTCTCCCAATTAATTAAAAAGGAACCTAGCCCCGGAGAGTTGTATTGCAAAGTCCGGCCCCTGTCGTGGGGTCGTTTGAGCGCCACCCGTTCTAGCCAACTAAACGGAAAAAGCTCTGCTGGTGTTGTGCAGGGTGTCTAGGTCAGCTCATAAAATCAAATGGTACTTAATTTCAAACCCACAAGAAAACGAGAATATAGGCGGGATTATAATCAATTAATTTAACTTATCAAGAAAACACAATTTAAAAATTTAAGGAACAATATATTGGCTACTAAGTTCTTTTTTTTTAAACACCGCAATAAGTTACAGTAAAATCTGCGTTTTCCAAAGACTATAAGGAAGGTCTGATGACTATTAACGAAATTGAGAAATAGAGTACAATATGGAGATTGTACGGAGGCCAATTCGGTTGTTAATACTCGGTTCTGTATGCCTTACCACTAAATGCACCAAATACTACTTATCGAAGTGATCACTTTGACGTTAACTAAGCTAACTACCACTAGGAATGCGTGCGCTAATAGCTGCACCGACTTTAAATGTAGCGATAATAATATGTAGCAATGAACTGCCACAATAATGAAATCAAATGACTCGATAAGATAATAAAGGAACAAAACTAGAATAAAACTATTGAAAGCGTGGCTGTCGATGCTTGATTCATATTATAAATAGAGAAACTTCAGAGCGGTTATATTACTTGATAAATGAATGAAAAGTATAAAATTATTGAGCCAACGCTTGACGTATATTAAAAAGAGAGAAAATTCAGAACAAACAGATTAACTGGTCCTATAAACCAGTGAATAAATGAAAATAAAATTAATGAACTATCTCGAAGCTTGGCGGTAAAAGTTTGATTTATATTTATATTAACAGAAGGATAACTAGAAGCGATTATATTAAATTGATAAACAAACGACTCAATGAAACATAAAGCTTCTGTACAATACCCAAATCCAGTCGTCGAACTCTGGTGGAGGCGCCGGGCACATATAGATACCACAGGTGCTGCCTCTCGATGGCGCCGAGGGAGGATCTAGCCGAGGTCTCGATAGCTTGGTGTCGAGATTGGCTGATAAGTGCTGCTGGTAAAGCCTGCTTCCAACCCACTTGAACAGGGTGATTCTAGCTGCAGGTAAACGTAGTGGCCTGCGGGTAAGCGTGGTGATCCTCCGGGAAAGAGGTTGTACCCTCCGGAAAAAGGTGGTGGCCCTCGGGAAAAAGCCCTCGATCGTGTGTGTGACGGCTAACTATGAGAGATTCGACGGTCTCGGTCTTATATGACGAACGTGGAAAGCCTCTAATACAGCAGTAGCTGAATCCCGATTAATCTGTCATGTCAAAACACAAACAGAAAATCAACACAATATATCCCCAAATAAAGGGTGGAATTGAATCACAATAAAATGTTGAGTCTCTAACTGCACTAGCAGAAGGCTTCTCTCCTCGCCAAACGATCAAACTAGAAGGAACTCTCGATCGTTTTCATCAATTTGCCTTTGCTTATGTTCGATTAAGAAGTAGGGATTGACTGAAACAAGCTAAGCGATTTCGATACGGGGAATAATTCCAAGACAATAAACGCCGTAATTCTCGTTTATTAGGATGATAAACGACGGCGGAAGCCACGAATAGTGAGCTAAAATTAACTTTTTCAAGAAATGCTAGGAAATACTCTTACGAGAATAATAGACCTTTAAAAATCTATATCGAGAGCGACAAACACGGATGGATAGCCCATTCCTATTATTTGGAATGAACCTCACAAAAACTAGTCTGCCGTATAAAGCGATACATTTATTTAAAGCAGAGGTCAAAATACGATCGAACGATCTTCAGAAATGGCAGCCGGTAATTGGTGCTTCGCAACCAAAGGGTTCCCAAAAGGTTATAAAATATGCCAACAAAATTAAAATATGGATCAACAAGTCAAATGCAGCGTATTTGCAGGTTAACAGAATTCTTAAAAATATAAATCGGTTCGTTGACCGTTCTACCGTAAGGTAATACAAATCAAGCCAAGCTATTCTAATAATAATGTGCATCGCTTATCAACTAAAATAAATAGTCACAACGTGTTATAATTGTTAATACAAATATACCTATACTTAGAATGTAGTTAATTTCATATTAGGAAAAACGGCAATTTCAAGCGAATTGTTAGCAAATATAATCAATGAATTTAAAATTAAGGAACAGATGAGTGCAAAATAAAACATCTTTTTTTTTCCCTAAATGCGGCATATAAATGAAATTTAAACAATTTTTGCCATTGGCAAAATCATACTGTTACAGAGTGTTCTAACTTGCAATTAAAAAAATCGTTGAAATTTGTTCTAAAAGGCTAATTTGTCTTTATTAAACTGTTGCTGACATTTTTTTTTCAGACATACCGTGACCTGAAGGATATTCCCGATGTACACTCATAGATACCTGTATTCCTCACTTCTAGATTCATAGTGATATATTTTTATGTTAAAAACACGTTTATGCTTTCAATATATTATCAAAACAATCCTATCTTTCTTTCATTTCTGTCTCCAACTACTAATAACAATAAAAATTTAAAATTCTTGACAAAATGGCGAAGGAAAAGAATATATTATAAAGGATTGTGTTCAAAATTCTGAGGTAGTTAACGTACCGTATGATGGGAGGATTCAAGAAATAATGAATAATATCCAGTTTTGCTTCTTCTTCTCGAACTACTGGAGCAAACTTATTGAAAATTGAAGTGAGTCCCACGAAATTACGATTTTTGAGAAGCTATAAGTTTTGGAGTGTTCTAACTTGCAATTCAAAAAATCGTTGAAATTTGTTCTAAAAGGCTAATTTGTAATTTGTCTTTATTAAGCTGATGCTGACATTTTTTTTCAGACATACCGTGACCTGAAGGATATTCCCGATGTACACTCGTAGATACCTGTATTCCTCAAAATTCGAAATAATATTATTTCGTGCTTCTAAATTCTTATATATTTTTTATTTTTGTTGTTACCTATAATTTAGACCTGTCTTGAAAATATTTTTTTTTGTGTTACTCATAAATATAGGTAGGCAACTAGTAAATTGTACTTTAGATACGTACATACTTTCCGAGATTTCTTTGATTTTCGTGTACCTAAATATATTTTTATTTTTTGTACGTTACCTATAATTAAAAAAAAAAACATTATTTTCGTACTATCTTACTTATAAGTTATTTCTATTTCAATACTTGAGACACGAGACTATCGAGACTGGCGTGACGAGACTCTCGGTCTCGAACCTTGAAGTCTCGGTCTCGGTCTCGAGTTATAATTCCTAGTCTCGTATTTCGAGATGAGTCGAGACCGAGACTTGTCTTGTCGAGACCGAAGCACTAAAATGACTACATGATTGAAAGGTTTTACAACTAACAATGATAATAAATACCTATTTAAGTTTATATTAAATTTAATAAATGGGAAGATTCATAGGCTATTTGGCCATTCAGTTTTACAATGTTATTTCTTTTAGTAATATTAATTCGTATTGTCTAAGAAAAATATATATCAAAACCAAATAAATGACATTTTAAGTTATATGGGAATATGTATTTGATTGAACCTCCAAATTTTGAAGATGTATCAAAAAAAGAAAAGATGATGAATTTGAATTTGGTGGGCAAATGACAGAGTCCGCCTCGTGCGCCATCTGCGTTCACTTGCCCTGAAGACAAAGAATGCATGGCAGCTTTCTCTCTCTCGGATGATTTATTGACATTGAGTTGCGCGTCTCTTCCTTCAGCTTCCTTGCCTCTGCAGTCATACGCATTATATGAGAAAATCATCATACGCGTGCCTTGAATGTTAACAAACGGTATCGTCAATCTTTCGCCTAGAAATTTGGCTTTTCCACTATAAAAGTAACCATACGCGTGCCTCAACTCGTACTTTTTCGCTTACAACTGATATAAATAAATCAGTGTTAAATCGATAATTTTAAACAATATAAGGCACTCAATTTGAATAATTTTCCGCTTTAAATTAAAAGTAACGTGCGCATCCTTAAAAATTACTTTCACTAGGCCCCTATTGGGCCTACACTATACAAGATCAAGGAGCAATAGTGCAAGCAATTTGACATTTGAATAACGTTTTATTGGTAGTTAAGCACTTTCTATGCGTTAATGGTTTACTGCAGTTGTTACGTGTAAGGTAGGCGAAATTTTGTGAAGACATAAAGACAGCCTAGCCTATTGATTGGATGGATAATTGCAAGTCTGTTTTCTTTGTATTTTTCCGGTCGACTGACGCTGATTTGTTTAAAACCAATAATTTAAATATTCCTAAAAGACATCAATTATGTATTATATATAAATAATAAAAGTATCCTTATACTTGCCTTAACTAATTTGTGGTTTCATGTTTTATCTACAATATCAAAGATAAATTTTGCACTCGACGAACGAGATATTTTGAAATGTATTCCTAAGTAGCTTGAAAACTAACCCTAACAAACTTCTGATATGGTTCTATAATTGTTCTTGCTAATGTAAACTAGAAATCGTATTCACTAAAAAAGAACACTCAGTCTAAACTTTGGACAGGAAATCACCAAATCAGTAAAGGCGTTTGTTCCGGTGTCGGACAGAGTGCTTTTTATAAAACTCCACTCGCAGCCATTTGACGTCAACATCATCCAGGTCTATGCACCAACTTGTGGCCAACTGGATGAAAAGATAAAAGGCTTTTACGAATAAATTGCGGATACCCTGAAGTTAGCGAAAAAATCAGAGGTGACATATAGCATGGGCGAATTTAATGCCAAAGTAGGAAGTATCCCACGAGAGGAGATTACTGGTAGATACGGTTTAGGAACAGCAAACGATAGGGGACCCCGGCTAGTTCAGTTCTGCCAGGAACAAGATTTCATTGTATCAAACTTTAAATTTCCAACCAACACACGTGGACATCTAGCACACATACCCATGAAAAAAAAAGATTCGCAATCAAATAGATTTCATACTTATTAAAAAAACGATCCAGGAACTGCATAAAGCCTCTAAAACATACCCAGGTGCAGACAAAAACTCCGACCATAGTTGTTGCAGCAGTAAGATTTACAAAAGATGTTTGCAAAAAACAAGACACAATAAGCCAGATGTGTCAAAACTAAAATACCTAAATATAGTGAGCACTCTGAAGCGAGAACTGAATTCCAGACTGGATGCAATACCCATGACAGAGACTGAGGCACTATGGTCCAATATAAGAAATGCGATCACAGAGTGCACTAAAAAAGTCTTTAAACCTCAACGAAACATCAAGAAAAAACCGTGGATGACGGAAGAAATTCTTGAACTGATGCAAAAAAGACGGACACACAACAAATACCGAGCGCTAAACCGTATAATTAAAAACAAGATAAGGGAAGGAAAAGATAAATGGATTTCCGAGCAAAGCCAAGAAATAGAAGCAATGGAAGCAAAATACGACACTTTAAATATGCATAAGAAGATAAAAGAAGCGGCAAGTATCTGTAGAAGCAGGAGCCCAGCTACATTGCAGAACGCGCAGGGCAAACTGATACTGGAAACCTCAGAAAAACTGAAGGATGTAGACTCCCCTGATCAGGGCCAAGGCTTGGGCATAACAAAGGCAGAAATTCAGTAAGCCCTTTCAAATTCAAAAAATGGGAAGGCTAGTGGCCCTGATGACATCTATCTCGATACTCTGAAAATTCTGCAGAACGAAGATTCACTGGACATCCTGGTAAAACTATCAACCTTATATACCGAAACGGCAATATACTTTCTGATTGGCTGAGGTTCACTTTTGTCCCGCTCCCCAAAAAAGCGAAGACCAAAAATTGCGGCAATTATCGTCTTAATAGCTTAATGAGCCATGCTTAAACTCTTCCTGAAAATAATACACAAAAGAATATTGTGAACTACTTAAAAGCATTAATTAAATATCACCCTGTCGTAAGTTTGAACTTGAACTTGAAAAATGTTATATAAACATTCACTGTTAATTATAAACAACTTGAGCGGTCGACGGGAGCGATTTTAATCCTTAATGATGCAGCCATCAGCATTTTGTAACATATAAATACGCAGGCAAACGCCAAGTTAATCAGGCTTTCGGGTCTCTCAATCCGCTCAATTTAGTTGCTGGGCAGTACACAGGTACGTCCACTTCTAGTTGTTCTATCCCACAACCCCCATATTTGAGAACACCTATGCACAGGTATAGGGTTGTCAGGTCCTTACCTAACCTGGATGAACGTATGCACAGGTATACGACATTTAGGGGCTACTAAAAGTATAAGAGAGAGTCGAATTTGTGAAGTATCAGAATTTCCAGTAAAGGGATAGTTTTTGGGGAGTTTTAAAAAGTAGTGAAAGTGCCTTAGCAATTTGTGATAAACTTAAAAGACTTACCTTATAAATATCAGAACAAATACCCAAATAAAAGACAACTCCGCTCACATAAACTTTATTAATAAAAATAGTCACGTCGCTTGCTAGACAAACTTTGAACTAAGCCTCCCTCGAGAAGACATGCATCTCATATTAATTGGGTATAGTGTACACTCTTAATTCATCTATAATCTTAAACACGCCTTTATTAGTATACAGTCTAACCGTTGTTAAGTTTGTTTGTAAATAAACTTTTTACTATTTTCATCGATGTGTCTCCTTTATTATCTCTTCTCGACTTGACGTAGTGCGTTCCTAAATCTGAGCTACTCTCCTACACGCTAAATAAGGCGTGGCGTCACAGATAAAAAATACAAATCGTGACAATATCTACGAGGTGCGAGAAGATGATGGGTGACTCTCAGTTCGGTTTTCGCAATGGTTTCGGAACAAGAGAGGCATTATTCAGCATACAGGTTCTAATCCAAAGGTGCCGGGACATATCGGTGACCGATTACGCATGTTTCATCGACTGTGAGAAAGCCTTTGATAAAGTTAAACACGAAAAACTTATCAATACTATCAAAGGAATAGGATTAGAAGAAAAAGACCTCAGAATTATAGCCAACCTTTACTGAAATCAAACTGCCCACATAAGAATCAATAGCAGTGCGTCCGACGAGATCAAAATCCTGAGAGGCGTCCGTCAAGGGTGCATTTTATCGCCACTGTTATTCAATCTGTATTCCGACGGAATATTCCAAGAGGCATTATACGAGTACGGTGAGAGGACCACTGTCAATAAGATTAAGATAAACAATCTGAGGTATGCGGATGACACTGTTCTTGTAACCGACTCCCTAGGAAGGACTGCAGGAACTGGTTACCCGTATGACGGCTTCAAGCTCGGAGGCCGGCCTAAGCCTAAACGTGAAAAACACAAAGCGGCTGGCAGTTAGTTAAAAACACAACATCAGCTGTCTCTCCCTCCAACTGAAACGAAGTAATGAATCTAAGAGAAAGTTTGCATACATAATTTACAAGTCAAATAGGTACTAATAACGCACGTATATCTGAAATAACAGATTTCCCTCTCATTATTTTGTTCCAATTGCGACTATTGTGAATTTCTCATGAACTATTTAAAAACACAACATCAGCTGTCTCTCCCTCAAACTGAAACGAAGTAATAAATCTTAGAGAAAGCTTGCATTAGTAATTTACAAGTCAAATAGGTACTACTAACCCACATATATCTGAAATAACAGATTTCCCTCTCATTATTTTGTTCCAATTGCGACTATTGTGAATTTCGCATGAATTATTTAAAAACACAGCATCAGCTGTCTCTCCCTCAAACTGAAACCAAGGAATGCATCTAAGAGAAAGTTTGCATAAGTAATTTACAAGTCAAATAGGTACTACTAACGCACGTATATCTAAAATAACAGATTTCCCTCTCATTATTGTGTTTCAATTGCGACTATTGTGAATTTCTCATGAATTATTTAAAAACACAACATCAGCTGTTTCTCCCTCAAACTGAAACGAAGTAATGAATCTAAGAGAAAGTTTGCATACGTAATTTACAAGTCAAATAGGTACTACTAACGCACGTATATCTGAAATAACAGATTTCTCTCCCATTATTTTGTTCCAATTGCGACTATTGTGAATTTCGAATGAATTATTTAAAAACACAGCATCAGCTGTCTCTCCCTCAAGCTGAAAGCAAGGAATGCATCTAAGAGAAAGTTTGCATAAGTAATTTACAAGTCAAATAGGTACTACTAACGCACGTATATCTGAAATAACAGATTTCCCTCTCATTATTTTGTTTCAATTGCAACTATTGTGAATTTCTCTTGAATTATTTAAAAACACAACATCAGCTGTTTCTCCCTCAAACTGAAACGAAGTAATGAATCTAAGAGAAAGTTTGCATACGTAATTTACAAGTCAAATAGGTACTACTAACGCACGAATATCTGAAATAAGAGATTTTCCTCCCATTATTTTGTTCCAATTGCGACTATTGTGAACTTCTCATGAATTATTTAAAAACACAACATCAGCTGTCTCTCCCTCAAACTGAAACGAAGTAATGAATCTAAGAGAAAGTTTGCTTACGTAATTTACAATTCAAATAGGTACTACTAAGGCACTGGAAATCAACGGACAACGCATGAACAGATGAAAACATTTAAATATCTTGGGTGCCACTTAAACGAGAAGTGGGACAGCGCGCAGGAGATTCGTGCAAGAGTGGAACAAGCTCGTACTACGTTTCTGTGGATGCGCAATGTACTTTGCAGCAGAGATTTAAGCTTGCCTCTACGAATCCGATTGCTTCGCTGTTACGTGTTCAGCATACTCTTCGTGGAATGGAAGCTTGGCCCTTGACAGATGCAATATGTGCAAACAATTGGAGGTTTTTGAAATGTGGACGTACAGAAGGATCCTGAGAATTTCCTGGGTGGGGAGGGTACGCAACTCCGAGGTACTTCAGCGCCTCGATAAACAGCTCGAGGTTCTTTTCACACTAAAAAAGCGCAAACTAGAGTATAGGAAGATCGAAGGACGGAGAGACCCGGGTAGAAGCAGGGTATCTTGGCTAAGAAATTGGTCCAGATAGCGTTGATGATTACCAACGTCCGAGGCGGACAAAGCACCTGAAGAAGAAGAAGAAGAAGTGAAACTTCTTGAGCGAGGGCAAAGAATATTCTAATTAGAATATTCTTTGGCGAGGGTAAAGTCAGAAAAATGCTTATCAGAGTGAAACGCCCCTTTAATTAAGCATGTTTCAGTATTATAGCTAGAGAGTTGAAATTTTCAGAAAATGTAGCCGTGTACGAAAAGTGGACCCCTCGAGGTCATAAGCGGGGGGCGGGGGAGGTGGTATGCATTCTTCAACTTCGCCCATGCTAAAGAAGCAAAAATAAAAAATTAATTTGTACTATTTTTGAAGTGAAAACGTCGTTAGGACCGTTAGCACGACTGAAAACGGGAGTGATTTGCGATTCGATGAAACGAAAAAGCGACACTAAAAAGAGATCCATAGGATGTAATCTGCGAGAGAACGAGATAAAACATGTTTGCAAAGAAAAAAGTAGTAGTTGTCGGATCACTGAAGTTAAGCAACGTCGAGCATGGTTAGTACTTGGATGGGCTATCGCTCGATTTACTTTTATGAAATTATGACTTCTAGCGCGCGTGAACTGCACACATGATGTTTAAATTGAATACTTTTTTAGCTGAATGAGACTGAGAGTGTTTTTTCAAGGCCGCGTCTGGTCACGTTCCGAGATTTTCGTCTCATAAGAGAAATAAATCTCGCTACATTTCTGTCACAAAGTGCGTTCATAAACATTGCACTAAAGTCGCCTTCCGCTTAACGAGGCGGGTTATGAAATTATCTACGACCAATTAATTTAACCTTATTTTTCAACTTCATGTTAAAATAGCATTATAAACACAGCCGTATCCTAAACACGATAGGCTAACCCAAACTAACCTAAACACGATAGGCGTATTCACCCTTATTGTTTGGAAAAGAAACAGAGTTTACAAAAATGTTAATTAGGCTTTCCGCCAAGTCACATGACTTGAATAGGTGCTTGCCTAAAACTCGTTTCTTATCAGATAACAAATCGGGATTGGATAAAACTGTTGGTACCACGTGATAACCAAATACTTTTGACCAATCGCTATTTCAATTTTAAAACCTTACATAATGACGTTTTTACGCAAAAATAGCAGTGAAATAATATTAAATTCTCAGAAAGGTTAACATTTTTGACAAATCTGTCAGTGAACATAAAAAAATGTCGCGATTATGGCGTTGCAGGTTTCTTGTATCCTCAAGCGAAAGAAATGGTTCTTAATTTGCTTAGTTATTTCAAAAATTAAGAAAAAGAGGCTACTGATACCGACAATATAATAAACCTCAAGGCTATTCAAGAAAAAGTCGTCAAAGCACTGAAACTTAGTATAAGATCTATACAGAGGATTGTTCAGGAAAATCGAAGAGGATTACCAGTGAAGAAAAACCAACGGCGTACAAGAAAAAGGAAGACCGAGATCATAGGGGAGTGTGTAAAAATGAATGTAAGAAATGTTATATACGATCTGTATGCATCAAAAAAAAATAAAACGCCACCAGTTTTAAGGGAAAAAGAAATTCTGGATATAGTGCTCAGATCATTGGGAGAGCTCATAAAACATTTAGGGTTTCCTTACAAAAAGGACTGCAACCGAAGATACTTGTGCGAACTACCACGAATTGCAAGTGAACGGGTTAAAATTTTAAAAAAACATGTGGAAAACCATCATTCAAAATTTAGAAAAGTTGTTTTTTTGGATGAAACTTGGGTATTTTCAAATGGGAGCGGGTCTAAATCATGGCAAGACGATTCGATAAAGTCGGTAAGACGAAAAAAAGGTTGTGAATCCGGAAATAGTTATTTGTTTTATTAGGCAGCAAAGTAGTGGATTGACTGCCTGATAGTTCATAGCCGAACATAGCGAGGCTAGGAATTCAGCTAAGGCAGTCAATCTACTTTGCTGCCGAGTTGAACATATAATTTTTTCTCCGATTGTTTATAATGATATATGTATATTGTATATTTGCAAATTATTACAATTCCCATAATTTTTTTATTTTTCCTGTAGTGATAAATTAAATCAAAATTTGATAGAAATCGCAATTGTTGGAACGGTTGGTTGTTATGGAAATGTATATGTCCATAATAATTATAGTTTGACAACTTATGTCAAACGTTTTATTCCCATGGAGACTAATCATTTTGCTGCATAGGCAGCAAAGTACTTACTTTGCTGCCAAGGCAGGAAAAGTAATACTTTGCTGATTGATATGTGCAAAATTAATATTTGCTGTCGGATTTATCATATTACATGCTGGCTCAAATAGCGGTTTTAAAAAAGGAGCAAGTTTAATTTTTTCCTCCAAATCCAAGACAAGTGCTGACTATCACGACAACATGGACTGTGAGCTTTTTGAAAAATGGACCAGGGAAAAACTTATACCGAATTTGGATGAACCCTCGGTAATTGTCCTTGACAACGCGTCTTACCATTCTAGAACATTAAATAAACACCCAAATTCATCATGGAAAAAAGACCAAAAATATTTCAATGGTTGATCAATGAAAATCAGAATCCATCACCCGATTTATTAAAGTCCGAACTCTTGGTTAAAGCCAAAAGTATCAAAAAACAAAAAATATACGTCGTTGTTAAAATGTTGCGTGAACACGGACATGAGGTTTCTCGATTACCACCGTATCATTGTCAATTCAATGCAATCGAACTTATTTGGGCAGGAGCAAAGTCATTTTATGAAAAGAATGTTGGCGATGGTCTAAGTTCTCATCAGGTAGAAGAAGTTTGGGAGAAAGCCTTAGAACACATAACGGATGACTACTGGAGAAAAGCAGTGGACCATATAGAAATAATTATTTTAGACTGGTGGAACAGAGAAAAAATATTGGACATTCAAGTAGAGCCTCTTATCATCTCAACTGCAGGAGATAATACAAGTACTTCCGAAGAGTCAGATGACCCTGAAATTGAACGTTAGGGTAATTTAGTTTTTTTTTAATATAACATTCTTCTGTTCATTTAAAGTCTTAGTCTTCTTTTTTCTGTTTCGCCGCTTGATGAATATATTTCTCACATAAATGTCTATACATTATTCGTCTATGGTCTCAATATTATTTTTTATTGTACGCCGTTGCTTCTTCTGCACTAGGAATTGTCTACGATGTTCCTGAACAATTTTCTGTATAGATCTTATACTAAGTTTCAGTGCTTTTGCGACTTTTTCTTGAATAGCCTTGGGGTTTATTATATTGTCGGTGTTAGTAGCCTCTTTTTCTTCATTTTTGAAATACTAAGCAGATTAAGAACCATATCACTTAAATAATAGAGAATATTAGAAGAAATAGTTAATGTTTGTAAAAACCGAAACACGCTGATAGTGATATATGGAAATTAATATGATGTTATTTATTTTTTTTTGAGTATTAATTTAAGGTTAGAGCTAGTTATTTTATTAATCATGTTCAATCAATCAATTTGAAAATATAAACCATCAAAACAGATTTAAACAAGTATTTTTTAATTACTTGCCTAATAAATTTGTGTTAATTTATCTTAATTCCAAGCATCGGGTGAAATTTAGGCGGAAGAGTCTCGGATAGAAGTACAGACTTTTTGAACGTATATAATTTTGGAACGGGATAAATTCATCCCTTGCCAAAATTATTGTCACTTTCATGTCAGTTTGAAGTCAACTTTAACCTATTATAATAACATTTTATAGAAAATCAGCTGTTTATAGGCAGCCATATTGCTTTTTATAATGCCAAATATTTTTAGAACCACTGGTTTTATTGATTTGATTCGTCTCGTTAAGTGGAAGGCGACTATAGTATCTTTTAGATTACTTTCCATATATTTTTCCATTTTTTATTAATTCTTATGGATTAAGGGTCCAAGGCGCCCTAGGCTAGTCTGTCCTTGCCAGAGATTCATACAAATGAACAGCATTTAATAAATCCATGTCGGATTTTTGTAGTACAATGCTCGTTTTGTCAAAATGCCCCATGACATCACTCCAAAAAAACAGTCATAATGACGGCTTCCAACTCAGAAAATTTCTTTAAGAGCCCATTTGCCTCAACTTTTGTCAGAGAAGATTGTGTAGAATCATTTAAAAGTCCTATTAAAACGTTTCTTAGGCAATCGAATCCTACATGCAGAGCTTTAGTTGAATCAGCTCTAGCTGACCATCATGTAGCAGACATTTTTTGTACCAATAGCTTTTTTTTCTTTCATTAGAATTTACCTAAAGCGGCTTTAGACATTGTATATAGAAGTTATATAGTAAAATCAAAATATTATCATCCAAGGTGAGGCGATGCAGCGGCGCCCGCGATAAAAATAGGAACTGGGAATGGTTTAATTTGTAATAATTTGTAAGTTTTTTTACTAAGTAAACCTTTTAATAAGTAGTGTATTGTTGTACTGGACATAGATAAATTGTACCTACTTATGATATTTGACTTATCGGGAGTTGCGCGGGACCACAGCGCCCCCACTACCTGGGCGCTCTCAGCCTATATCCTAGTTAGCCTAGTGGGTAATCCGGCCCTGTTTAAATTGACATATACCATATACCTGACTACTAGCTTTGTTTCTCATCCTGTACTCTTGTTTTGAATTAAATTTAAAAAGAATGTGTTTGCTTTTTAGGTATGCCGCGTTGAATGTTGATCCCCCTTTGCATTTGGTTAATCATCTTCCTAGGTCACTAGGTGACTGCCGAACGTATGGAAATTCCTAACCTTTGCCCGATGAAACTTTCTCGACATTTGCGGAGGCTAAACACAACAAATTTAATAGCGAGGTTGTATAGTAGTAGCATCATACCGTAACAGCTTTTAAGATTGCTTTAATGTATTGTTTACACCGACTCATTATTCGGTTGCGCAACCACGTGAAAGCGAAGATTACCAATTTTAGGAATACCTTTATAATTACGATATACCTAGTAATTTATGGGGGATGTTATTTCGAGTGAAATTTACAACAGCGATTTGCATATTTTTTCTACGTATTGTCATTTACTCCAATTAGCGGCATTTTAATAAAACCGACATAACTGCAATTGGAAAACTAAATAATTAACAGATTATTGGGGCGTTGCCATATTTGCCCTACAAGACGTGAAAAATTGACATGAGGGACATGCTTGATGTAATAAAAATAGGTACCTTTTGAAGTTCTAGAATTTTGCTACGTTTTGTTATTTTTTGTTGACATCTGAGGTTGTATTGTTTAGTTTTATTCATAAAACCGAATACTGATTTAAAAAAAAATGTAAATGACGGATTAGTTTTACACGTTGCAAAGTAAACTTGAGAAATCCATCTTCGCAATTTCATGCATTTATCGCAAAACACTTAAGCTTGAAAGTAAGTATTAATGTTTTTATATAATTTTGTGTATAATACTGACTATTCCTGATAATAAACCGCCTAAAAATGCACAATTTTAGAATATAATAAATTCAAATTCGTCTAGAATAGTTATTGTAGCTTGTAGCCCGCGCATCAGCCACGTCACAAATAGGGGCGTTTTTAACCAAGGGCAACATCTCCTACAAAAGGGCTTAGGCATGACGTCATCAAATCTAGGCAAAAGTTAAGGAGGAGAGGTGGAAGAAATAAAATATAATAAAAAAGAATTTATTGTACACTTATAACAAATATAACAATAATTATACAACATAAAATCCTCGACATCGGACAAAAAACTCACTTGTTATTTTTTTTGTAATTCGGCCTATTGCTTAAACGTCTACAGTGTTTTAGTAGCATTATTACAAAAGTGCGATCTAAGTCGTTAACTATTTTAAAAGAGATCAATACAATTTGATATTTCCAGAATATTTCTATTGGAATTTGAGATTAAAAAAAAACACTTAAACGTTTTTCACTGGCCTGGACTGAATAAAGTTGATACGAGCAAAAATAGGCAAATAGTTTAAATGGATTTCAAAACATGTGGTTTAGTGTGATATATACTAAAGCATGTTAAAGCTGCATCTAAGTTGGTGCAAATAAGCATTAAACTCTAAAAGTTCTTGCATTGTACAGCTTTGCTTCCAAAATGGCTTAAGAGGAGCAACGAAGGAATGAGAAAGCTGGAAAAAAAGCTGAGGACGAAAGAAGTGAAGAAAAAAACCGTACTGAATAATACTTAGAGCAAATAACTCTAATATTAATGCTGCATGCAAATATAGACAAGATTATTTTAACCGGACTGTTGATTGAGCGCCTTTCTCTGAAATATTATTTACTCAAAACATAGGAAAGCTGAAGATGATCTATGTAGGTTATGTAAAAGTAAAGCCGAAAACTACATGCATATCAAATTCTTTTTTTGACGCGTTGTAGTTTTCTCCAAGCTTCTTGCTATCTAGTTTTTTTTTGTATTTTAATTTACCTTTTTTAAATGGTTTGCTATTTTGTTCTGCTCTTCCACATTTGTATTATTGGTTGTATTTTAATTTATATTATTTCTGTTTTGTTCAAGTGTTCAATCCAAGTTTATATTGTGGTTTTCCTCAAGCATTTTGCTGTATTTTTAAAGATTATTCATATCATCATTGATCTTATTTTCTAACTTCTTATGTTATCTCACATTTTCTTGAAAATTTGTTCTACGGTGTCTACAAGCTTCCTATGATTTAGTTTCTTCTGTATTTTCATTCACCTCATTTTTATTTTTTTGCTATTTTGTTCAAAGAAAATAAATATATTTAGGTTACATATCTTCAAAGATATCTGTTCTTCAAATTGTTCATTACTGAGTTCTAAGATATTCGGGCAACTGGTTTAATGATTCTTTGTATTATCATTGATCATATTTTTATTTAGTTCCATTGTTTCTTTCCCGTTTTACAGTTGTCTTCTTAAACCTTTTTTGTATTTTTATTCACCTTATTTTGTAACTTCTTGTTATGTGGTTTCTTCAAGTATTTTGTGTATTTTTAAAGATTCTTTCATTATAATTTTTTTTATTTAATTTTTTTCTTGATGGCGATTTGCACCCTCTTTTCACATTTTTATTTGCCCCACTTTACAAGTCTGAACAAACCAAATGTTCTACCCGATTCTCCAAATTTGCTTCTCCTCAGTCTCCCAAAGCTTCATCCATTCAGTTTCTACTCCATCTTCTTTTGAGGTACCCAGGTCTATCGTCTATCTATATATACCTCATACATTTTTCGATGCATGATATTATTCATATTATACTCTTCGAGTATAACTTAATTCATCCATTCAGGTACTACAAAGTGCTACTTCTATTCTGGTACTTAAATTTTCTTCCATACTGTCACTTGGTGCTTACCTCATACCGGCTTATTGATTTAGTAGAGAAGTTTGTTTTCTGAGAAATACTATGCATTTAGGCTTAATAAGTTGTAAAGGTATGGCGAAAAAAAAATTGACAGCTGTCAAATATCACTTGCTGCAATGCTGCTTTTGACATATGTCAAAATTTGTCGTATTTAAAACAAATGTCAGCATATAAGCAAACCGGCGACTTTTACACACATACAGTTGCCCGATTAACTGAAATTTCCATAATGAACAATTCGAAAAACAACATATTTAAAGATATGTAATGTAAAGAGTTTTGTCGTTTCAGATTTGCGATATATTTAGGCATAATGAGTTGTGCAAGTATGACGATAAACACATTTGACAGCTGTCAAATATCACTCTTGACAACTGTAAATTCCGTTTTTGATGTATGTCAAAATCCGTCGTATTTTAAGGCAAATTTCAGCATGTAGGCAAATCGGCGATTTTTGCGCATTTATATACAGTTGCTCAAATATCCTAAAATTCAGTAATAAACACTTCCAAGAACAGATTTATTTGAAAATATGTAACGTAACTGTTTTTTTTTTTTAAGAAATGTTATATTCAATAAGTTGCGAAATTATGAAAAAACAAGTTTGAAGTTTGACAGCTGTCAAATATCGTTCTTGATAGTTGTCAAATGCCATTTTTTGACAGCTGTCAATATTAAATTTGTGACATTTAATTTTACTTTACTTTAAGATAAATTTCACATGTAAACAACCCGTGGATTTTTGCGCAAGTTGTCCAAATATTTCAAAATTTTGTAATAAACAATTCGAAGAACAGACAGACATATTATATTTCTGAGAAGTGAGATGTATTTAGACTATAAAAGTTGTCAAAGTATGGCGTAGAGAAAAATTGACATGTGTCAAATATTAATCTTAATAGCTGTCAATGCCGTTTTGAACCAACGGTCGCAAATAGCTGTTAAATATCACTTTTTGATAATTGCCAATATTAATTTTGATATTTATGTCAAAATTAATTGTATTTTAAGGCAAATTTCAGCAAATCAACAAACCGTCGATTTTTACTCATTATTTTTGAAGATACGTAACGTAAATAATTTTGTTTTATTAGAAATGCCATATATTAAGACTTAAAAGGTTGTTAAAGGATAACGAAGGAAAAATTTGACAGTTGTTAAATGTCACTATTGATAACTGTCAATGTCTTTTTTGACATATGTCATAATGAATCGCATTTTAAAACAAATTTCGGCATATAACGAAGGAAAAATTCGACAGCTGTTAAATTTCACTGCTGCTGCAGCTGTCATTGCCTTTTTTGACACATGTCAGAGAAAAATTTCGGCAAGTAAGCAGACCCTCTATGTTCACGTATTAATGTCTATTTGAATGAATATCTTCCTTATTACATATCCAATTGGAAGATTCGTAAAGCTGTCAAATATATTTGACAACTGTCAAAATTATTTTTGACATATGTCAAAATTATTATTTCAAGGCAAATTCCAGCAAGTAAAAATCTCTCAATTTTGACGCTTAGATTCTGAAGCCCGTTAAGAAGTTTAAAACGTCAATTTTTATTCGACAATATCTCCAGTACTAAGTACAGTTGATTTTAGGCCCAAAGTGTGGGGTGTCAAAATAATTTTTAGGCAGATTTGGAAATTTCTTTGATTTACGCTGTTTAAAGCTTTTAAATAGCTCTTATCTTATATAAACTGTCCAGAGAATGTCAAAGTATAATGGCAACCCTGTAGCGGCGTTCGGCAACGTCACCTGTCTCCTCGATTTGCTCTAATATTTTGACAGGCATGTGATTTGATTTTGTGATTTAAACAAGCAGATCATGTGGCTGTCAAACTTGTAGAGTAAATCTTGGAAAAGGTGTCATTATCGGTGTATTTGCGTTCATTATGCAGAAAACGATATTTTCAATAATAATCTACAAACTAACGAGTTCAAAATGACTCATATATCGATGCTTAAATTCATATTGAATGTACAGGGTAAAACAATAGATTTCAAGTAAATGTGTTATAGAGTTCCAAAAGCCACAGTATGCCAAAATTATTGTTAATAGTACAGGGTACATCAAAAGCTCTATTTTTTAATGATCACTTACTTCCAGTCCATAGATTTCTTAAGTTTATAAGGGAAATTAATGCCATTCCAAGAGAAAACGTTATTATTGGCGCAACCTGTATAATACCAAATAACTTAACTTTATTGCATCTGAGACGCTCTATAAATTTCACTTACCATAGTGTTATGCCTACTTTTGTAAGATATCAACTCTTTTTCGTAAC
>MU186057.1:73257-98373 GCA_016904865.1 Pissodes strobi | reverse complement strand
AACTGTCAATGTCTTTTTTGACATATGTCATAATGAATCGTATTTTAAAACAAATTTCGGCATTTAACGAAGGAAAAATTTGACAGCTGTTAAATTTCACTGCTGCTGCAGCTGTCATTGCCTTTTTTGACACATGTCAGAGAAAAATTTCGGCAAGTAAGCAGACCCTCTATGTTCATGTATTAATGTCTATTTGAATGAATATCTTCCTTATTACATACGCAATTGGAAAATTCGTAATCATTAATTCCAATAACAAAATAACGGCGTAAATATCGAACCGTTCTTAACGTTATATCTATTTTATTTATAGACAAATTTGAAGACACGTAACGTATATAAAAATATTTTTTTGAGAAAGTTAATTTGACGATGAAATTATTTGATAGCTGTCAAATATATTTGACAACTGTCAAAATTACTTTTGACATATGTCAAAATTAATATTTCAAGGAAAATTCCATCAAGTAAAAATCTCTCAATTTTGGCGCTTAGATTCTGAAGCCCGTTTAGAAGTTCAAAATGTCAATTTTTATTCGACAATATTATCTCCAGTACTGAGTACAGTTGATTTTAGGCCCAAAGTGTGGGGTGTCAAAATAATTTTTAGGCAGATTTGGAAATTTCTTTGATTTACGCTGTTTCAAGCTTTTAAATAGCTCTTATCTTATATAAACTGTCCAGAGAATGTCAAAGTATAATGGCAACCCTGTAGCGGTGTTCGGTAACGTCACCTGTTTCCTCGATTTGCTCTAATATTTTGACAGGCACGTGATTTGATTTTGTGGTTTAAACAAGCAGATCATGTGGCTGTCAAACTTGTAGAGTAAATCTTGGAAAAGGTGTCATTATCGGTGTATTTGCGTTCATTATGCAGAAAACGATATTTTCAATAATAATCTACAAACTAACGAGTTCAAAATGACTCATATATCGATGCTTAAATTCATATTGAATGTACAGGGTAAAACAATAAATTTCAAGTAAATGTGTTATAGAGTTCTAAAAGCCACAGTATGCCAAAATTATTGTCAATCGTACAGGGTGCGTCAAAAGCTCTATTTTTTTAATGATCTCTTACTTCCAGTCCATAGATTTCTTAAATTTATAAGGGAAATTAATGCCATTCCAAGGGAAAACGTTATGTCATCTTAAATTATTGGCGCAACCTGTATAATAGCAAATAACTTTACATTATTGCATCTGAGACGCTTTATAAATTTTACTTATCATAGTGTTATGCCTACTTTTGTAAGATATCAACTCTTTTTCGTAACACCAACATACGTATATACAGAGGTACTTAAAATTAAGTAATAGAGAGACAGAGAAAGGGCATTATATACAGAAATCGAGCACAATTAAAAATCAGTCCCATCCGTGGTGTTTGTGAACCTTCACCCAAACCTTCTCCCATATGGGTACAGATATTTTCTTCCACGCAGGTATTTGGATGCTCTTCCACACCGGAACCCATATCTTCTTCCACTGGTCCACCCAGATTTGTTTCTTCTCTGATACCCATTTTTGTACTTTTTCCGTTCTCCATACCTGAACTTTCTGTTGCTTCCACACTAGTTGCTTTTGGGGCACCCATATTTGTTTTTTCTCCGTTCTCCAAATCTGGACTTTTTGTGGAATCCAAATTTGCTTCTTCTCCGTTCTCCAAATCTGTTTTTTCTCGGTTCTCCAAATTTGCTTCTTCTCGGTTCTCCAGATCTGTTTCTTTTCCGTCTTCCATACTTTCACCCATTCGGACTTCCACTCCATTTTTTTCTGTGGCACCCAGATTTGCTTTTTATCTGTCCTCCATACCTTTTTCCATACGGGCTTCCAGATGAGTTTTTTCTTCCATAGGTCGTGCGCAGTGTACTCTGCTCCATGATCGTCTTTGCCCAAATAGTGCTCTCCATGGATACCTTCCTTTACCCATTCGGGTACGAACTGTTTCTTCCATTCGGGCACTTGGACTTCCTTCCAGATTGCCACCTGGTGTTCCACCCATACGGGTTTCCAGATCTGCTTCCAGGCGGGGACCTGGACCTCTTTCCAGTCTGGCACTTGAATTTCTTTCCAGTCTGGCACCTGAATCTCTTTCCAATCGGGCACTTGTATTTCTTTCCACGCCGGCACTTGTTTTTCCACCCAGTCGGGGACCTGTATCTCTTTCCATGCCGGGACTTGTTTTTCCACCCATAAAGGTTTGGTTATGGTCTTCCAATCCGGAACTTGAATCTCTTTCCAGACCGGCACTTGTCTCTCTTTCCAGATTGGCACCTGGATCTTTTTCCAATCAGGTTTCCATTCCAGCTTTTTCTCGGTTTTCCAGACTTTGACCCATTCGGTTTTCCAGACTAGCTTTTTGCTCCAGTACCCTTCCGGTTCGTGGTGGAAGGATCTTTTGGTGCGCGAGAGACTAACAGGACTAGAGCTAGATGGGATGGTCAAATAGCATCCGATTACCTGAAATTAAAAAATATAGTGAAATCTTAAAGAACGAGACAAACACTTTGATGATTAATATATTCGCTTTAGTAATAAACTTGGACTTTGATTGAAAATCATAATACAATATTACCCGCCATCGCCAGTTTAGTCTTACTAATGGTTTAAGCACTTAGATCTCAGAAATTACAAACAAAAAAACGTGCGCTGTATTTATAGACCTCGCTAAAGCATTTGATCAAACGTAATGTGAAATTGCAGTTGTTTTGAAATGTGATAGCTCTCGCAGGACTTTACCGTAATCAACATAGTCGAAAGCCTTGTTTGGATCGAAGTAAGGTAATTTTGTACAGTAGCCGAGGGCATATGGTTTAATTTAAAATATCAAATGCGGAGTTTCTGTTCCTTCTAAACCAAACTGAGTGTTGCTAGGCACTAATGCCTAAAAGAGATTTCTTTATGCACTAGTGTATAGGTTCACTTTGCGCACTGTGGAGCGTGTGTAAAGTTACTGCAAAGCGGTGGGCTAGGTAAGACGAGACTTTCACGACTACAACGTATTTGCTACAGGATGAAAAAAATATATAGAAATAAGGAAGAATTGCAGAAAGTTAAACATCCAGATCTCTATTTGGTAGAAAAATAATAAGGAAAAAAGGAAATAAAGTATATGTTAAAAGTACAAAAATATATCTTATGTAAAAAACTTAGCAAATGTTGCGGAACATCACTGTAGAATATTTGTAATTATACATGTTGACCCGAAACAGTGTGATGGACCAAAATGTTTATATTTTTTATATAATACAATTGATGATAGAATAGGATAGGAGGATAGGATGATAGTTTTAGGGTTTTCAAGTGTCTACTAGGCAGTAAAAATTTTAATTATACAGGGTTGTTCATTAAGCTGTGGCACACCAAAGATGTATTTTTTTTTATTTTGATTACCCTGTATGTTATTCCATATTTGAATTGTGCGAAGAATTCTAGACACATTTTATGGATAATGTCCTGTACCTATCTCCAACCTTTTTCGAAATATTGACAGTTGAAAATCGACCATTTGCCAAGTTTGACAGCTTGTAAAATCTAAACGGCTACGGATAGAGCAAAACGGTTTGCACTTTCCTATCTTGGTTTTTTATAAGGTAGCGTTTGACACGAACCTTAGATTTAACTATGTAGATGTTAAATATAAAGTTAGTGTCATACGATAGCTTCTGAAAAACCAAGATAGGAAAGTGCAAACCGTTTTGTTCTATCTTTAGCCGTTTAGATTTTGCAGGCTGTCAAACTTGGAATATGGCCGGTTTTCAACTGTCAATACTTCAAAAACAATTGGAGATAGGTACAGGACATTATTCATTAAATGTATCTAGCATTCTTCGCACAATCCAAATATGCAATAATATACAGGATGATCTATTTTAAAAAATACAACTTTGGTGTACCACGGTTTTATGACTAACCCTGTATAATTAAAAATTTTACTGCCTAGTAGACACTTGAAAACGTTAAAACTTTTTTCGATACCCTGTATGTTTTACCCAATAATCGACCGTTCCCAAACTTTTCTAAAGCCCTGTATACAGGGTGGCCTATTAGTGTGACAAAATCGGGGGATACGGGATTTTGTCACACTAATAGGCCTATTTTACAGACTAAGTTGGGGTTTGGAACCTTCGGCAACATGCACTAAAACAGAGTTTTATCCACAATACCGACACAGAATTTTTGCACTGGACGCGCGTTTCGCTAACCATGTTAGCATCATCAGGAGATGATTAAAACACAGTTTATATATAAAATATGTTTAGAATTCTCCTGTAATTGGCCTACCAAAAAAAAGGAATATTTTTTTAAAAAGGGAAAATATTGGGTTTAATATTAAAAATTAATATAGAGTGTATTATTATTTGAGAAGCTTGTCAGAAACTAAATCATATATAGGGTATCCCATTTAAAAAAAAATTCAAGTTTAGTCTACAACTCAAACTTTGATGCACCCAGAGAAAACCTAACTACGCCACTGGATTTTACGTAAAAAATTCTATAATAATCCATTCTCACTTTTTTATTCGCTCACACAATAACAAAGATACGAGGGGTGTTTGAAAATGTGAACATTTCAATTAAATTAATTTTGCGACAATTTTTTAACTTTACTCTTAACGAAGAAATTTCGTAAAACCAATAAAAAATGGATACCTGGTACATCTTCAAGGTGTCCAAAAGCTCGATTTTCATTCGTTGCCATCTCCTGACATTACGAACAGGGAGGCTTAAAAGTTTATGAAAAATAAAAAATATGGTAATATTCAGAATATTCAATTCAAAATGAAAACATTTTGGTCTGTAATATTTTTTTGGCCAACCTGTATAAACAAAAATAGAAATTTGAAAATGGTTTGAAGCTGAAAAAATGGGTTAGGGTGATCGGGGGTAATTTCTCATGAGGTGCTCCTGTCGGTCCCAAGCCCGGATAAAAGAGGAGTGTTGAGCACCCCATCTCGTAAAAAAACATACCTGTTATGAACAGAAACGAATTGCCTCGGAATAGGACGGATATACGACGACGATCACGGATATTTGAAATGGATTTTCGAATTGGAACCCTGAATGTTTTAAGTGGGAATGTCTTAAGTGAGACCCGGGGCAGCCGCAAAAATAATAGAACAACTGGAACTCATTAACATGGACATCACAGCGATTCAGGAAATACGATGGTTGGACACAGGAATCCAGATAATTGGCAAATCCGCTGTTTTCTATAGCGGTAACCAAAACCACCGGCATGATTTTGGAACTGGATTCGCTTTACATCGGGAGCTGCTGGACGCTGTCATGACATTCAAACCAATAAACTACCGCATATGTGTATTAAGACTTAAGGGCAAATGGTATAACAACACACTAGTATCAGTATATGCACCTACAGAAGAGAAAGACGACCCTACCAAAGAGGCCTTCAACGACCAACTCGAGAGAACTCTGGGCACGATCCCCAGACAAGATATGACAATAATTGTCCTTGGAGATTTCCATGCAAAGGTTGAAAGAGAAACTGCCCAAAGCCCAACAATTGGCAGACACAGCCTACATGAGCATTGCAATGATAATGGCACTCGCTTGGTGGATTTTGCATCATCCAATAACCTTCTTATAAAGTCAACAATGTTCGAACATAAAAACATACATAAGCAAACGTGGATGTCAAACGATGGTACTACAAGAAATCAAATCGACCATGTCGTGATAGATGCAAGGCACGATAGCAACGTACATGATGTTAGAAGTCTCCGAGGTTTGGATGCCGACAGTGATCATTTTCTAGTCATAGCCAAAATTCGAATAAAAATCTCGGCTGAAAAGAATAAAAAGGCGGACACAATTCCTAAATGGGATGTAAATGCCTTTAGAGATGATAACATCAGGAAGAGGTACCGAAAAAGTATAGAATTAGCACTAGATGCTACGGGTGATCAAGAAAATGTAAATAAAAAGTGGGAAAGTATAAAGAAAGCAGTAATCCAGGGTACGCAAAACATAATAGGTCAAAGAAAACGCAAAAAGACAAAAGGCTGGTTCGACGGGGAATGTGAAGAAAAATGAGAGTACGAAGAGAAGCAAGACAAAGAATGATACAAGAACCTGACGTGCACAACAAAGATGTGTATAAGCAAGTACGAACGATAGCTAGACAAACCCTAAAAAGAAAGAAAAAGGAACATGAAGATAGAATGTTAGAACAGATGGAAGTAAAAAGCACAAACAAAGGGCCACGGTGTTTATTCGAGAAAGTTAGAAACGTGAAAGGCGGTTTCAAGCCTAGAACATGCAGCATTCTAACAGACGAAGCGGGAAATCTAGTGACCAACGAAACTGAAGTAATCGAGACGTGGAGAAACTATTTTGATAAGCTGCTCAATGCATAAATGGAGAAACAAATGAACGCATCTATCACACAGCAGAACCCTTGGTGCTAGAACCAACAATCTCTGATGTCTCCAAATCCATGACCAGGCTTAGGAACAAGAAGGCACCTGGTGGCGACACAATTTCATCGGAATGTCTCAAAAATGGAGGCCATGCCCTACAGCAACAGTATCATATCTTGATATGTCAGACATGGAGAAACGAAATAATACCGACCAGCTGGAAAGAAAACATTATAGTCCCTGTTCATAAGAAGGGAGATAAACTGTCTTGCTCAAACTATCGTGGGATATCCTTTATCAACACGGATATAAAGTTATGTCACTTATCTTACTAGATAAGTTGACCCACCTATATGCTGATAATCAAATAGGCGACTATCAATGTGACTTTCAAAAAAAACGCCCCACGGTAGATGAAATATTTACAATCCGACAGTTGATGGAAACATGCTGGGAGTACAACAAAACTCTTCACAAATTATTTATTGATTTCAAACAGGCCTATGACAGCATTTGTAGGGTCGAGCTATGGAATACGATGTCTGCACTTGGAATACCGAAGAAGCTTATCAACATCACAAAGGCGTGTGTTGAGGGATCAGCCAGTGCGGTAAGAATTCGAGAAAGAATCTCGACGTTCTTTTTTGATTAATAATGGGCTCGAACAGGGAGATTCTAAATCCCCGCTGTTATTCAATGTAGCACTTGAAAAAATAGTACGAGAGGCAAAAACCAAAACGTTACTGTTTAGAGGCCAGGGACCTCGCCTAATACTGGCTTTTGCGGATGATATAGACACTGTGGGAAATTCGACCGTTGACATTAAAGAGGACTTTTTCAGATTGGAAAGTGCTGCAAAAGGTGTTGGCGTGAGAATAAATGAAGCGAAAACAAAGTATATGGCAACAATGAGAACTGAACAGAGAGATCGGATCGGACAGAACGTTACAATGGATCAATATAACTTCGAGAGGGTTCATCAATTTTATTAGGGGCTACGATAACGTCAAACAACAGCATGACTGAAGCTATCAATACCAGAATACAGAGTTGCAATCGTTGCTGGTTTGCATTACAAAAAATTATGAGGTCTAAGAATATTTCTCATAATACAAAGATAAAAAATTTACCACACAGTAATCAGACCCATTATGGCATATGCATGTGAGACTTAGACCCTTACAAAACAAAATGAGAACTGACTAAGAATAGCGGAAAGGAAAATCTTGAGGGGCATATATGGACCAATCCTAGATGGGAATATCCAGCAGTACCGATCCAGAACCAACATGGAACTACAAGAAAAGTATCGTCGACCCGATATCGTCAAGGTGATCAAATCCGAGAGACTGAGTGGGTCGGTCATGTTAAGAGGCAGGAAGACGACCGAGTTGTAAAATTGGTTTGGGAGTAAGCACCAGTCGGCGTGCGTCCTAGGGGAAGACCGAGATTGCGCTGGAGGGACAACGTGAGAGCGGATCTCCAGGTTTTAAACATGGACAATCCGGAACTCAGGATGATGGATAGACAACAATGGAGGCAAATCGTGAAGTCAGCCTAGACCCACCCAGGGTTGTAGAGGTTACGGAGTAAGTAAGTAAGTGTGGTCTTTATAACACCCCATTTTTCCAATCTGTCTCTTTTGACCTAAATAGGGTTGATATCTTACTCTTTTCTCTTCCGGGGAAAATTGGCATTTCCGGATAGGCTGGAAAGTTTTTCATGAGAAAATAAGTTACGACAATGTAGGCCGTTTGGATTATACTGCCCGGCAAAGTGTTGAAAATATAAATTTTCAAACGTCAATATCTAAGAAACAATTAAATTTAGATAAAGAACATATTATATAAAAAGTATCAAAAATGTCAAGAAAGTAATAATATTCAAATGAATTGCCCAAAGTTGATTTATATGTTAAAAAAAGTCTCCTAATAAATATCTACACCACATTATACGTGATCATTCTGAACTTTAAATTAGTATAAACTCATTTTGCCATAGTGACAACCATAACTGACCAAAAATTGGTTGAAATATTTTTTATTATAACTAAAAAATTATCTACTTTTGGTATCCCCCTCGTAGCTTGCAGAATATATTAATTAAAAACACACGTCATATCGATATACGAGATCAAATTAGAAATTATTATATTCGCGTTTGTAATTATGTGAGTTTAAGAAATATATAAACAATAACATATTGCTTGATGCGGCGAAAGTTGTAAATGACAACTATTGATTAAATATTACAAAAGGAAAAACGGTAAGAAATTTTCCTACCATTTTTCATACTTATGGCTTAATTAATTTATTGCGGTAGTTTCTCCGCAAATATTAATATAAATTGGAAAAGTCTGTCGTAAGTTATGCACAAGAATTGTATGTATGTAGGTATAGGGTGATCAGTGGTGTGTTTGTTAATGAAAATGCAATTCGGATTTATGTACCAGCATAACTTCCATATGTCAAGAAAGTATATGTGGCTAAAAGAAGTCCAAGAGTCCTTTTTGCAAAGTAATAGTCCTGTCATATTTGTGTTAATATATCTTCACATTTTTTCTAATAAAATTAAATTGCGTCTTTAGTGGAAAATTGTCGTATTTATCCACACTCCTTTTAATCACTAACAATTTCAATTATTCCAAAATGTGTTGGTAAATTGAAATTCAAATAGTAGTAGTACCTACTAAGTAGGTATGTACACACGGAACGATTGAAGTACCTTTCAACATGCCTATATTATTTCAGGTAATAGGTTATATTTATGTATGCGACCTAATGTATTTATTTAAATTGTATGGCAAATCAATTTCGAAATAAATAAAATTATTATCAAAACACTTTATGCAAAATGTATATAGCTAAATTTAATATATGAAATTAGTGTTATCAGGTCGCAAGAAATCTTGTCTTGCTCGGCTATTTCTTGTTCTTGCAAATTTCTTGCAAGCCTATTTTCTTGTTCTTGCTGCAAGACTCTTGCTATTTCTTGTTCTAGGTTTATAAAAAGGGTTTTTTTCTCTGCGGCTATATGAACGAGTGTTTGGGGAATTCCCCCAATTGGCAACGCTGATTGAAGCACACATGCACACAGAAAGCCGGTGCAGGTGGCGGGTGGCCACAAAATATACAACACAATACAAAAATTAATCCGTAAATAGATCTGACAACGTCGCGCTAGACAAACTTCTTAAAAGAAAACTCAAAAGGTTTGTTCTGTTAGATTAAAATATTACAAGCAACACGACAAAATTAAATGTTTAATAAAAATCTGATTTTTAAAAGTTTAGTCATTATATTGGAACTGAAAGATTTTTTTTATTTTGTTGAGACAGCATATTTTTTGTTTGTTTTGTTTTATTAGAATAAGAAATGTTTTTTATTATTGTATGTACCTGCTTCTTCAATGAAACGTCCTATTTATGTACCAAACTTTAAGAAAGTTTTTTTTTATTTTATATATTTTTTTGTTTAATTAAAATAATAAGTGTTTTTTTGTTTTGGTACCTGTTTCTTCGTGTGATACGTATCAAACTTTAAGAAAGACTTTTTTATTTTTTTGAAAAATCAATATTTTTGGTTTATTTCCTTTTATTGGAATAAGAAATGTTTTTTTTATTTTTGTACTTGTTTTTTCGTTCTATTTATTTACAATAAACGTTATACGAGTATAAGTAGTTTTGCACTTTTTTGCTAATATTTATTAACGAATTATTATTATTTAAAAAATATATATGCATGAAGTCTTGCTCTTGCAAATTTCTTATGCAAGAAATCTTGTTCTTGCTCATTAGTTTCATGTCCTGCATATTTCCTGCTAATTCATTTCTTGTCTTGTTCTTGCAAGAAATAGCAAGACAAGAACAAGAAATATCTGCAACACTATTTCTAGCCAATCTATCCGCTGATTTGTTACCTTCGCACTGTGCATGTCCTTTAACTCAGCACACAGAAATCCTGTTTTTGTCGGGCGGCATCCTCCAGTGAATTATGGCTTTCTAGTACTGACCTGGCTGTAAGTTTATAACTTTTCAAGGCCAGTGGTGCTTGTCTACTGTCTGTGTAGATTTTAATAGCCTCTGTTGCGGCTTTGGATATTGCAGCAAGTTCAGACTGAACTATACTTGCGTGTCCCTCCATAGACCATTTAAGTTTCAATTCGAAAGCTTCCGGAGTAAATTCCACAGTGTTCCTGAGTTTTTGAGCCATCCACGAAAATGTTAACCGCACCTTCGGTTATAGGCTCAATTGGTTTTATTTGTACATCATATAGTTTGTCGAAGACAAAGGTGGCAGGTATGCTATCTGCACTGGCCTGCAGTAGTGGCAGTCTTCCGACTGCCTCTTCCCACAAGTGGCATCTAGTCTCTCCACATTCTATGCTGGGTTGCATACCAACGACTTTGAGCCTTAGCAATGCAGTCAGAGCCACCTCCCTTAGATAAATATCTAGGGGAGGCAGGCACAACATTACTTCCATGGCTCTGGTTGGGGTTGTTCTCATAGCTCCCGTTATAGTTAGGCAGGCAGTTCTTTGTACCTGACTGAGCTTAAGCATTGCCGTTTTTTGTTGACTCTTGGGCCACCAAACTACGGCTCCATAGGCAATCATAGGTCTTATGATGACAGTATAGATCCACATTACGACCCTAGGTTTCATCCCCCAGGTTTTACCCACGATCATGCGGCACTGTTCATAAGAGATGTATGCCTTCTTTAGTCTTTGGTCTAAATGAAGATTCCAGGTTAATTTAGCATCGAAGGTGGCCGTAAGATTCAAAATTTAGTTGTGTGTTAGGAGGGTTGGATGCCATAGTGGCTTCGTCCTCCTTTTTCTGGTGAAGAGCACCACCTCCGTCTTCCTGGGGTTTACAGACAAGGAGTGCTCCCTACACCACTCTTCGACTAAGCGAAGGACACTCTGCATTCGATTGCACAGAACTCCTTCAAACTTTCCATTGAGCAGTATCGTAAGATCGTCTGCATATGCACTGGTGTAGAATCCATCTGAGTTAAGGCGATGCAAGAGGCTGTCTAGAACAAGGTTCCATAGCAGTGGCGATAGAACGCCTCCCTGCGGGCAGCCTCTGACAACGATGCCTCTCACTACAGTGTCTTCCACCCTTATTTGCACCCGTCTCTTTGAGAGCATGTTGAAAATCCAGCCACTGACAACAGGAGGGACGCCCCTATTTGTTAAGACAGCATTAATTTTTCCAAAGGTGGTTTCATCAAACGCACCCTCAATATCAATAAATACACCTAAGGTGGACTCATTATTGGCCAGCGATCTCTCGATTCCGCTCACTGCTGAATGCAAGGCCGTGTCGGTCGATCTTCCCGTAGTGAACGCGTGTTGATTGGGATGCAGCGGTCGGTTTACCAGTACTCAGTCCCTCAAATATCGCTCACGCAGCTTCTCTACAATTTTTAGCACAAAGGATATTAGGCTGATTGGTCGGAAGGCTTTGGGGACAGTGTAATCCATCCTTCCTGCTTTTGGTATGAACACCACTCTTACGTCTCTTCATGCCTTCGGGATGTAGCGCAGCGCTAGGCATGCCCAGAATACCTTTACCAAGTGCGGCAGTAACTCGTCCAAGCCCCACTGTAGTAGAGCTGGACGGATGCCGTCAGTACCCTGCGATTTGAAGGGTGAGTAGCTTAGTATTGCCCATCGTATTTTGTCTTCACTGACTATTTGGTTGGCACCTTGCCATTCCAAATCAGTAGGTTGAAAGTATGTCTCGTGTGGCAAGTTCCTATCGTCTGTTACCGACGAATCAGGGAAATGGGTCTGCATAAGCAGTTCAAGACTCTCTTGTAGGTTAGCGGTATTAGTGCCGTCCTCCCTTGTTAGTAGACCTAGGTCGCGATCTTTGTCTTTTGCGAGGAATTTGTAGAGCCGTGCAATCTGTGAGTGATTTTCGATCTCCTCACTGTAGGCCTTCCAGGCCTCTCTTTGCTTTTTTTTTCTTACTAGATTTTTAAACTCCCGCAGATTGGTGCTATATTCCTCCCAGTCGGCTTGAGTTCTGGTTCTTTTTGCTCTGCTTAAAGATTTTCTTGCTGTCCTCTTGAGTTCTCCCAGCTCTTTGTTCCACCATTTTGTGGCTTCCCCTGGCTGTTGTGATGCCTCAAGAGGGCAAGATATTTCAATAGCTTTAGTTATGGTGGTATGTAGGCCTAGTATACGACTTTCCAGGCCGTCATTGCCTTTAGGCGTATTCCCCTAAACTTCCCGTAGGTTCTCCCAAAGCCGGACGAGGAACTGAGCCCGATCCGTTATTCGAGGATCCCTAAAAAGCTTCCTGGGCACCTTCATTGAGCTAAGCTCAAATAATGTTAACCAGGGATGATCTGACACGGTGACCTTGTCAGAGACATGCCAGTTTATGACTGATTGAGATATGCCCGCCAAGACAAATGTTATATCAATTATGGAGTTCCAGAGAAATGCATTCGTTAGCCTTGGCAGTCGATCCACGCGAACGACAGCAACGGTCGCGTTCTCCTAGGGCTTCAATTTGCTGGTAGCTTCCGTGAGCCATATCAGCGTATCGTCGTTTTCGCAGACCACTCTGATGATTTCACTGGAGTGTATCCACGAGCGAAATGCTGCGCTGGCGGCTTCGAACTTCTGGCAGAGGGTGAAAGTAAAATTGTGTCCAGCTCCTCGGTCAGCAGGTTTTTAATTAGGGCCTCCCTTTCTGACGGAATTCTTCCGTAGGGGTTGCCCTTGTCAGTTGTAGTGTTATAGAAGACCGTATATGTTGATTATGTGTTTGAATGCTGCTGTGTAGTTTGTTTTATTAAGATAAGGAACCCTGGTATTCCCTTTTTTCCTTTTTTTGGTGTTTAAGAAGTATTCTATTCTATAAATAAAATAATTTATTTCAGGTGTCATTGAAAAAGTACTTTAGATTACGTTATTAAATTATGATAAATCTGATTTAACTTACTTATATCTTGTCTGTCATTTACACTATCATTATCTTTCTATATGAACCATTTCTTTGATTGATAATTTATGATAATTACAATCTTGATTTAAGATTTTGGTTTCTTTTAAATTGAAGTCATGTTTAGTGTTCTTTTTAGGTTTGTGTAGAGCGGTTGAGGCATTTTTTGTGTATTTATGCCCGGTTAGATGATAGTCAAGGTATTGGGTTGTCATACCAATATGTTTTTTTTTTTTGGACAATTTAATTTGAATTTTACTTTTCAATGACATGTATAGAGATTTTAATAAATTTTGTGCTATATGCCACACTGTGAAATTGTGTTTTGATAAAATATGTTTAAGTTATTTGAGAGCTCTTGGGCTTGGGTGTAGGACATAGCATTATATTTATTTCTTATAGTTGATATTGGTGAATTCCAAGAATTATAATAAAATTTAAAAGTACGTTGTTTAATTATTCTATTTGTTTGTTTTATTGGATAAATGTTTTTTTTATGTATTTTTTGCTTTGTTTAAGGTCAACTTACGGAACTCAGGGGAGGTCAGGGCAATAGCTCGGTCAGTTAACCCTTTGATTCTTAGGGTGTTGGAAATTAAAATTTTAATACTTTCCTGACCAAATGGATCTTGAGTACTATTTTGTTTTTATATCGTTATTTTTATTACGAATTAATGTTAGATCAAGAAAATGTATTTGTTTGTTTTAGGTGGTAACTATTGAAAACATTTAAAATACCGTGGGCATCTGCTAAGCAAAATGTTTGTGGATGATTGCATGTTTAAATCCAAGTTTTTAATGTATTTTCTCCCATATTATTATACTCTATAGCTAGTTGAGCAACAGTGGATGATATGGAAGAACACATTGTGCAACCATTTAGTTGTTGCAAAAAATTGTTTTATAGTTGCCCCACCCTAAGCACTAGAAGATATCTATTATAATAACCTAACAAACAGTTAAAAATTTCTTTGCGACTTTGGTTTTAGTATCAAAAATTTAGGTTTGCCCCCCCCCTCTCCTCCCCCTTCTAGCTCAAAAGCTGGCGACGCCCTTGAAACCGCACTAACAAGCCATTGTCTGGACAAAATAGCACCTCGAATAGCACACATTCGATATAAAAAAAAAATATTAAATTTTAAGAACAAAACCTTATTCCAAGAAACGTGAACTGAACTGAAATGATACCAATGAAAAAAAAAAACAAAACGCTCTAAATTCGAAAAAATATTTAGCAAAAATAAGTTTTTTAATCCTGAATGAGACAGAATAAAAATATACGAGTGTGCCATTTAAATGAAAAGGGGTTTCTCAATTTGATTATTTGCGAATTTGAGCGCTTATAATAAACACCCTGTAAAACAAATTACGAATATTGTGCAGGCCAAGCATCAATAAAGTACTAGTCCTTCCTCCTGCCAAAAAGGTGAGTTTGCAATTCTAAAGTGACGGAGAAACTACCCATTTATCAACGCCATGAATATGCTAATTTTCATCATTAAATATGAATTTCTCGAAAACTATCAACTTTCAGTTCATGATTTGTATGGTAAAATCATTTGTATTAATACATACAACCTAAAATATAAAATGTTTCCTTAAAAAAAAAACTTTCTTACTTGTACCCTGTAAAGGGTGGCTCGAATTCGAGCCTATGTATGGGGATCTCGAAAACCGCAAGAGATACATTGTCAGTCAAATTTAATTAGAGCAAAATTGCGCATTTAGGTGCCTAATAATATGACGTTTACAAAGTTTTAAAATTCCAAGTATTTCCGGAGATATCCGAAAAAAACAAAATTTTGAAAAATCGTTTAATTTTTTTCCTGGGCTTATTTAAAAACGGATTTGAAATTAAATTTCACTTTTGTATTGCCACGTTTTCCATGGTGGTATCTAGTTGCCCCAAGATCGGGTGTTTTCGACGTTTCGTCTTCATGGGGTCATCATAAACTTTCTTTTTTTAAATACAAACTTTGTTTTTTTTATCGTTTTTCAGATGAATATGTGTGTCTAGATTTTCTTATTCTTTTTTTATTTAATTTTTTTTTAATTTACTTATTTTGTTTTGGCGTAATTTTAAATAGTTTAAGTTACTTTTGAAATTTTTATATTCTATAAAAGTATTTTATTTTGTTTTTGTGTTAACTGGGAAATTGGAACCTTTATTTTTAATAAAACATAAAAAATAGTAAAATTAAATAAACAGGTTCGTTTATTTTTAACCCAAAGCAAAATAAATAATTTGAAAAAAAAATTAAAATAAAAATTAAAAACATATATTCATATTAATAACACCAATATCATTTTAAAACGCAAGTCCGTATTTAAAAAAAGAAAGTTGATGATGATGACCCCTTGAAGACGAAACGTCGGATTTCAAACTGGATAGCACCATTGGATGGAACGGAAAAAGTGGCAAAAGTGCATTCAAATTTAAAATCCGTTTTTAAATAAGCTCAGGGAAAATATAAAACGATTTTTCAATACTTCGGTTTTTTCCCAGATATCTCCGGAAATACTCGGAATTTTAAAATGTTCTAAACGGCATATTGTTACGCACCTAAATCCGCAATTTTGCCCACTGTATCGCTTACGGTTTGCGAGATCCTCATACATAGCCTCGAATTCGAGCCACCCTGTACTTAATTTAGTTTTAATAGTTTTAAAATAGGCATGCATTAAAACGAAAAACGTTTTTTTTCTCAAAAACGCTTCGTTTTACCGAAAAATCCCAAGAGTTAACTTTCGTTCAGATTTGATTAGTCCATTTTGGTATGCTTGGTACTAAATTACGAAAAAGCAATGGTACCATGTTTTTTTATTATTTAAATTATTTAAAATATTATCACGGTCGTCATTGGTGCAATAAAAATAAATTAATCAGTCCTATAAACTTGCCTTTAAGTGTTTATAACACCGACCGAGTTTGAAAGCGATGTCTAAAAAATTATATATTTAAAAATGGGAAAACACTAATTTTTTTTCTGTCATTTCAATGAAAAAAAAACCTTTTAGGACACAGGTTTTATTACTTGTTTTCAACTGCAATTAATATTTAGATCTCCCTGTATTATTTCTTGCCTAGAATTTCGAGATAGATAAACTGCTGTGCAAAATTAATTAATTATCACAATTTTGCCGAAGGTTTAATTTATCGATTAAGATGTAATTTTCTGTACATTGCACGTTGCAAAACAATGTTGCCATGCTTATCTTTTTTAATAAAATCACATTTTTGTCAATGAAACTCTGTACTTGCACCAATAGCAAACCGCAATAAAAATAAAATTATTATTTATTAACATGCTTTTTAAAATATTTTATTATCTTTCTTATGAGCGAAGATCGGGTGTTTTCTAAACACGTTTGCTAAAATTAATTTTGAAATGGGACACTCTTATTTTCTATTAAATGATAGAAAAGGATTAAACGAAGCACGAAGCAAGTCGGTTATTATTAAAAAAGGCAGATGAGTAATTAACATAACTAACAACTTAGATAAAAAAAAGTTAAAATAAAATTTAAAGTTAAAATTATCAATGTGTACAAAGGCAAAATTAAAATAAGGTTAACGCCGAACTGACCGTTTTAGGATATTCCATAGATGCTGAATCGGATCCATATTTGGGTCTTAGGCGGCTAGTCAAAATTCGGAATTGTAATAATTGGGAGCAAAACAAAAAAAAAACGTTTCCGTATATTGACATATTTTCACTAGGAAGAGAGATAAGGAAATATTTTAAAAAACAAATTAATAATAAATGTTGTATTGCGGTTCGTTAAACCGAATATTCCAAATCAGATCACCCTAAAATAACGAAAAACGTGAAAACCAAAAGGTAGCAAAAGAAAAGCGAATCTTTCTAATGCAAGTAGAATAATAATTATTATGATGAAAAATATTAATAAGAAAAATAAGCACATATTAATGGGTTTGTTGCATATAATTGGACCTATTTCACCCGCGCAAAAAAATGTAATCCAGCTAGGTCAAAGGGCACCAAAATCACTAAAAACAAATCATGCATCACTAAATCGGAAAAGCGCAAAAAAAAATGAATCGTCACTAACCAGAAGTGAGAGCCACTGCATAATGAAATTTATCAACCCCGGTTTCGAGGGGGGGATTGATGGACACGTAAACGGCTGTGGATTTACTGAGAAGACAAATATAAAGGTAGAGCCTTTATACCGAGTGATAATCTGCATTTTGTGTTACGTTCCCCCCATCATACGGGCGGCCATAGTGTGCCAAACGAGAACGCACAATGATAGTCTTACTTTCTTCTAACTCTTTACGGCCGTGGCATAGTGGGGTCAGTAGTAGTAGTACTTCCTAATCGTGATTTTTTTTCTTTATTTTTGCGAGCGCGGGATCTGTTATACAATAATATAATTATACGCGGTGCATCCGAGATGTTCCGAGACGATAAGTATCGGAGTTTCGTTTGATCTGCAACCGGGCAATTATGGTGTTTTACCATCAGTGGATCGCATTGTTTATGTAACCAGTTATGTAAAGCTAAGGGGGTGTTGTTGAAGAAAAATAGAGTTTAGTTTAGTTAAAAATTGGCGTTGGTATAGAACGATATATATAATGTTTATAAACGGGTATTGAATTCTTTATAAATCGCGATGTTCTAATAAATTACATATTACAACTATTGCTTGCACAACAAAAAATTACCCAATGACGTGACAATACCTGGTCAAGATGCCTCTTTAGTACGTACGGTGTTCTCTCCATAATTGGGATAATTTTCAACTTCAAGAAAACATGTCTTTAATACCGGTTATTATGAAAATTTATGTTGAATGAGGTTGTTGTGATTGGTTAAATGAAATCACCACTGGAAGCAAAAAGCAAAAAAAATATTTTGCTTGTTGTCTTTGTTTATTATTTTGATATTTTTGAATCTTCTTGGAAAACAGAATTCTTACATGGTATTTAATTTAAGTTTTAAAATATTTTCTTTTTCATACATTTTGGTATTTAAACTTTAATATATTTATTCTTATTGTCTTTTTTAGGAAAATACAGCCTTAAACTTAAACCTGTTTTAAATTCTACAGTAACAATATCATAGAATATGAAACAAAAGGTTATGCTAGACAACTTATTGCTAAGGAACATGTATGTAGATTTTTTTATTAAAATCAGGCAACATAACTTAACGTACATTGTACAGGGTGGCTCGAATTCGGGTATGAGGAACTCGAAAATCGTCGAGATACAGTGTCGGCCAAATTAGGGCAAAATTGCGCATTTAGGTGCCGTTTAGAAAGCTTTAAAATTGCGAGTATTTCCGGAGATATTAAAAAAAAACCGAAATATTAAAAAATCGTTTTATTTTTTTCCTGGACTTATTTTAAAACGAATTTCAAATTGAATCACACTTTTGCATTGCCACTTTTTCCGCTCTATCCAATGATGGTATCCAGTTTGGAATCAGACGTTTCGTCTTCAAGGGGTCATCATCAATTTTCTTTTTTTAAATAGGAGATGATATTGGCGTTATTAATATGAATATGTGTTTTTAAATATTTTTTATTCTTTTTTTTATTACTATTTAATATTTTTTAATTATTCATTTTGCTTTAGGGTAAAAAGTAAACGAACCCTTTATTATTTTTTATTTTTATTAAAAATAAAAACTCCAATTTTCCACTTAACACAAAAAATAAGTTAAAATATTTTCAAGAGTTTCAAAAGTAACAAACTATTTAAAATTCCGCCAAAGCGAAAGAAGTGATTTAAAAAAAATCAAAATAAAAAAAAATAAGAATTAAAAAAATTAAACACATTTATATTAACACCGCCAATATCATGAAATAAATAAAACGATTTTTCAATATTTCGGTTATTTCTAAATGGCATATTGTTAGGAACCTAAGTGCGCAATTTTGCCCTAATTTGACCGACACTGTAATTTTTTTTCGCTGTTAATTTCAAAAGATAATATGGAAAAAACCTACAATTTCTGTGTAAGACTTTTTTTATCTTCAAAAATAAAGGCTTCAGGAGTCACGTAAATATAATTGAAGACCCTGTACATACGAACATATTGAACACGGCGTATAAAATTAACTACTTAAATTTGAACATATCTCTGTTGCAAGAGAGCAACTCTTTCTTCTCGTCAACTTGCTTCCTGGGAAGAAACATGCTGTTTTCGACAATTGGGAAAACAGATGCATTTGGAGACAGTTTGTACTTTCTCAAAAAATTTGCCAAAAGCAGATCAGTATTTTGGCAATAAAATTTTTCGTCGTTTGTTTTTTGGTTCCCTAATTGTACTGGAGTTGTATGTACAGGGTGTCTCAAATTCGAGCCTCATCATTGGGATCTCGGGAACTAGAAGAGATACGAGATCGGTTAAATAGAGTCAAAGTTGCGCAATTTGATGCTGATCAAAATGCCACCTTACAAGTTTAAAAATTCCGAACGCTTTCGAAGATTTTTGGAAAAAACCGAATATTTGCGATTTAATTTTTATTTTTTATGACTTTATTTGAATAGATATAACAAAATAAATTTCACATTCTCATTGTTACTTTTCCTTTTCTACAAGGTGGTGTTATCAGATTTTCAAACCGACGTTTCGTCTTTGAGCTGTCATCATCAACTTTGTTTTTTTAAATACGGCCCTGGATTTTTTATTACGGACTTTAAGAGCTTCTCAGGTCCCAGAATCAATGATGTATCGCACTTAATCGAAAAATTCATATTAATGGCATTTTTCATAAGAACTCATGTGTTGGAGAGAGACAGAAAACAGATTTTTGGTAAGATCTTACCAGGAAATCATTAAAATGATTTTTTCGAAAAAGTGCGATACATCAATGAGAATGTGAAATTTATTATATATTCCAAATCTAATCCCACACAACTATTTACTTGGGTAAATTGCTAAAAATATAGCCTAGAGCCTGTGGTTTGAGGGTTGACACTTTAATAATTATATTATTTATTAACCACTTCTTATGTTAGTTTTTAAGATTTCTTTATGCAAGGCGTTAATGCGTAAAAAAAGGTTTTTGCTTTTAATCCTATTATAAATCTATTTTATGTCTTTCTCTAACACATGAGTTCTTATGGAAAATGTCACTAATATGAATTTTTCGAATAAGTGCGATACATCATTGGTTTTGGGACCTTAGAAGCTCATAGAATCCGTAATAAAAAATCCAGGGCCGTATTAAAAAAAAACAAAGTTGATGATGGCAGCTTAAAGACGAAACGTCGACTTGAAAATCTGATAACACCATCTTGAAGAACAGAAAAAGTAGCAATGAAAATGTGAAATTTATTTTGTTATATCTATTCAAATAGAGTCATAAAAAAAAATAAAACGAAATCGCGAAAATTCGGTTTTTTTCCAAAAATCCTCGGAAGTATTCGGCATTTTCCAACTTGCAAGGCGGCATTTTGATCAGCATCAAACTGCGCAACTTTGCCTCCATTTAACCGACCTCGTATCTCTTCTGGTTTCCGAGATCCTAATGATGAGGCTCGAATTTGGGACACCTTCTCTTCTCTTCTCTTCTCTTCTCTTCTCTTCTCTTCTCTTCTGTTCTCTTCTCTTCTCTTCTCTTCTCTTCTCTTCTCTTCTCTTCTCTTTATTTAACTGGTTGCACAGCAACCAGTTAAATAAAAATAAGCAACTGCGTCTGCGCATCTTCATTCTTCAAAAACATATTCAAAATCAGTTTTTAGTTTTAGGAAGATAATAAATTTAGATTGCACTACTTACAGAATTTCTTCCTATTTTCTTCTACTTAAAACAACATTTCATACCAAACCACACTTTTTTGAAAGTTTTGTCTGTTTTATCATGCACAAATTAATAATAAGCCTATTTGGTACTTGTTACTTGAGTGTTCAGTATACGATCGTTGGCCTTCACCAGGGTGCGTTCAGTAAAAGGTTACAGAGTACATATTTCTTACATTTCTGTTACAAAATAAACATTGCACTGGTATCTTTCAGGTTACTTTCCATGCGTTTAGAATTGGTTTTTGAAGTGAATACTTCTTTGGCTGCAGGAGAGTGATTTTCAAAGCCGCGTCACGACACGTTTGAAAAGTATATGGCACTCTCTCTTGCTCTCTTTCTCTCTTACATGCGACCATTTTATTTTTTAAACATCTTAAATATGTTATTAGAAATATCCAGAACTTAGTTTGCGATAAATTAATTGGAATGTCAATACAGGCACATGGTCTTAGAGACCAAGCTGACGAATGTATGATTTTGCAGACCAAATAAATATTCGATTAAATAACTTAATTGGTTTAACTTTAAAATATCCAAAACTAAGTATGAGGTAAATTAATTAAGATATAAATACAGACACCTAGTCTCAGACACTGCTTTTGTTGAGATCTTAAAAGGGTTGAGAGAAATTATGACAAACTCACGTAAAACAACTTTATTATGAATGAAAAATTAATGCTTACTAAAATCGGGCTTGTGAAAGACTAAATCTAGAGGCAAATATAATGTACCCTAAACACTTAAGTATACCATAATGCGGATAAATAAATCAAACCGCTATCGCCTAGACATAAACAAATTCGGCTTAGCAGTTATCCGATATAGATTCTTAGTCAGCGGTACTTTTCTACTTCAATACTCTCCTTAAAAGTATAGCTGACCAAAAACAGCAAAAACAAGTAAAACTATGTACTACTTTTAGTGACCAAACCAATATTTAAGTCTGGCTAAAGGTTTTGTCATTATGTCTGCAATTTGCTTATCACTAGATACATATGTGATCAAATTCACCATTAACATATAATTCATGTACAAAATGGTATTTTACAAAAATCGGCCAAATGAAATAAATATGTAAAAATAGGCAAAAAATGATTTGAAAGGGTTCGAAATATTGACTATTAAAAAATGAGGTGAATACAAACAAAATAAAAATTGATGGTAAAACTATGTCTTGTGGGCTAAATTATAAATTTTTAATGCTTATTTTCAAAGGATTTTTTTTTATCATTTTTGGATATGTTATGGTCTAAGATATTAGAATCAAAAAGAACTTTGCAAAGCCGATCTACTTCAGTGGCGTACAGAAATTTTGGATTTACGTAAAATATTTTAAACAAAAAAAAAATAATTTTTCAACGCAGCGAACTGTAAAACAATACTACCTTGACCACGTGACCCTTGATTCTACGCATAAGGCATAAAAATCGCATCAAGCAATCCCTTCCCGACGTTTAAACAGAGGTTCCCCTTTCGTCAAGATATCAAGAATTTTCAAGATTTCTTGAGTCAAGACAAGATCTTTTTTTATTTCTTGAAAATATATCAAGACAAGACAAGAAATTGCTTGTCAAGACAAGATTTCTTGTCTTGCCGATCCCTATATCTCAAGTGCTCTTGATGCAACATTCACCGCATATGCAATATCGGGTCTAGTTACGACCTCTTGCTTGAGCCCATAAAGGCTTTTCTCAACAGACTTGTGATGAACATCCTCGAAACCTTTTGGTTAATGTATGTAAATATCTTAGTCAAGTTTTCCATTGAAAAAGGCGGTCTTGATGTCAAAGTGTAGTTTTTGTCTGGCAGCAAGACTTAGAACAACGCGAATAGTATCAAAGCGAGCTACTGAACTAAAAGTTTCGTCAAAGTCCCAGCCGCTTTGCTGCGCACAACCTTTTATGACCAAGCGTGCCTTAAACCGGTCAATTTCTTCATTTTCATTGTACTTAATGCGATAAACCCATCGATTGAAATTAATGTTAGTGTCTTTTGGTTTATCTACAAAAATCCACGTCTCGTTCTGCTGAAGAGAGTTCATTTCCTCAGGCATGACATTTAACCACATATCTGACTTCTTTGATAACATGGCTTGTTCATACGTCATAGGTTCACTGTTGTCAATCCACGCAACCGGGATTCCATAGAAATCAGGAGGTTCTATTTGATTTCTAAGACCAAGTTGACGTCTTTCTGGAAACTCTTCTTCTGCCTGAGTTTCTATCTGTCTGGGTTCTTCGGGTGTTTCATCCTTCAAAGGATTCTCATCATCTTGAGTTTGATCCACTTTACACTCAAGTTTAGTTGACTTTTACACCAGTTTTTCTTGTTTAAAGATGACGTCATGGCTTACACAAACAGCATGAGTCTCTGGCACCCATATACGATATGCAACAATATCTTCAAGAAACCTAACCAGAAAACCTTTTAGAGCTTTCTCATCTAGTTTTCTGCGCTTGTGGAGCGGTATACATGAACGAAACAATCGGTACCAAATACTTTCAAGTTATATATCCTTGGTGTTTCATTAAACCATAACTTAGAGGAGCTTTTATTTTTCTGTTCTGTTCAATACATAAGCTGCTGTTTTAACAGCTTCAGCCCAAAGAAATTGCGGAAGATGTGGTTTAGCATGTAGCATGGAACGAGCAGCTTCCATAAGGATGCGATTCTCCCGTTCCGCACATCCATTTTGTTCTGGGCAATAAGGAGTTGTTAATGTGCGCCTTATTCCTCATTTGCTCAAAAACTTTGCTAGATCTTTATTGACATATTCTTTGCCAGCATCTGTATGCAACTCAATGATATCAGTGCCAAATCGTGTCTTAATTTGAGTACAAAACTCTTTAAGTTTATCTTTGACTTCTGATTTCTCACGAAGAAAATAAACTTTACGGTAATTACTAAAGCCATCCTTGAAAACGACAAAATATCCCCTTTTCCCTGGAGTCTCGATTTGCATTGGACCACACACGTCCGAATGAATAACTTCCCGAGGTTTTGATGCAACGTGATCCCGCGTATTAAACTTAAGTCTGTGATTTTTATCAAACGCGCACGCATCACACAAGTCATTGTCCAAAGTCAGTTCAACGCCGAGATTTTTCATAAACATTTGCACGTGCCGCTTATTCTGCTGACATAAGCGTTCATGCCGTAGCTTATCATTAGCCGATGCAACATAAACATTATTCGGCGAAACTACTCGCAGCAAAATTCGACACAAGTTGCCCGCTTCGATCTCGACAACATAAACTTGAAGTGGCTTTGCAAATTCTTGAAATTTCACAAACCAATCAGAGTCATATTATGATGCGAAGCACCGGAGTCGATGAGCCAATGATCATTTGAACTGATGGTAGTATCTCCAATAAAAGCTTCTTTCTTCTTGATTGAAGAATCACCTTTCATTAGGGCAGTCTTTTAGCAGATGTTGTTTTGAACCGCACGAAAAACAACCTGGACAGTCTTTAAACGTATGATTCATTTTCCGACATAGCGTACAACGTGACATAAACTTATCTGATGGAGGAGTCTTCCCCAAGTTTTTTTTTCCATTTTTCTTATAGTTCAGCTTAGACACTAACGCAACTTTAGATTCTTCATCACTCTCTTGCTTTAAAAGACGTAGCTCTTCAGTAAGCAACCTGGTTGTTAAATTATCCAAAGTCCTTTTCGAAGTTTCTGTAGAATCCCAAGCACTGTGAAAATAGTTAAACTTTGATGGCAAGGTGGACAATATTCTGGTTATTAACATGGATTCAAGTATTGTGCCACCCCACTTATGCATTTTATTGGCTAATTGTCCAAGACTGGATATATGTTGCGCAATATTACTGTCAGAACTCCAGTTAAATTCAAAAAATTGTTTTTGCACTAGCGCCAAACCCTCCTCCGATGTAGAGTCATATATGCTATGTAATTTTGTCCACATTTCTTCAAATATATCTCTAGATACAGAATTTGTAGCTGCCACCAACAGGAAA
>MU186057.1:0-73247 GCA_016904865.1 Pissodes strobi | reverse complement strand
ATGTTCATTGTGTGGATATTCCACTTGTTAAATGTGATGTATACCATTCGTCATTAATGTTTAATGTAAAGTGTGATTGTATTTTAAATGAGGTTTTAAATTATGACTATTACTATTATGATTTTAAGAATGCAAATTACATATTAATTAATGAATTTTTAAGCAATGTAAGTTGGGAATTTTTAAATGCAATCACTGATATAAATTTATCTTTGACGTGTTTTTATGACATATTGTATCACTGTATTGAATTCTTTGTACCAAAACGCAGATGTAAGAATAAAAAGTTTCCGGAGTCATATTCCTTTGAGTTAAAGAATGCAATTTTACGGAAGAAGAAGGCTCATAGAGAGTTCAAACAGTCATGCAATGCTACAGATTATCAGACGTTTTCAGACATTAGGAAGGAATGTAAGCTACTGGCTGAAAAGTGTCGTAGGGACACTGTTAGAGAACTAGAAAGATCAGTGACTAACTCAACACAATTTTGGAGATATGTACAGTGGCGGAAATAAAATTTCGTACACTTAGGTTAACATTTTATGTCATTTTTGAATATTTTGGTAAACTGGGCTTTTTACCTTTATCTCACCTTTATACCAAGGCACATATCCCTTGTTTATACCTTGCGTTTCTTACTTCAGTAATAACGGAAAAAAGGTTATAATATAAAATTATTTATTCGAAGAAAATATTCCTATACAAATGGAAGTTGAGGGAGTTGAAAAACTAAAAAGCACTATACAAGACCTCAAAACTAAATGAAAATACAGGATCATTGGATAAAAGAGCTGGAAGTGGTAGAAGAAAAATTTCAAAGAAAAACATGGTAATGATATACAATAAGATTTCAAAATTAATCATAAAACATATTATTCAAATAATAAAAAAAATATTGGTTTAATATTTTAAAACGCATTCATTATTTCCACCATTTGGGCGTGATGAACATTGTAATTATTCCAGGTTTCTTCAATTTTATTCCACAAATCATGACTGTTTTCTGGATGCAAATCATTCTTTTTGTTGATTTGTTTCACGATATATCCCCAAACGTTTTCAATTGAATTGATATCAGCTCTTCTTGAGGGCCAAGGTAACAATAAAATGTTATTTTCCCGTATCTAGTCCAAAACTCTCTTTGCTGTATGGACGAGGCAGTTATAATGCTTGTTGAAATATATTGTTTACCGATGGTAACATAACATTTTGAAGAATGTGTATATAAGTTTGAGTGTTAAATCTTCCTCGAATATGGTGCCATATTCCTAACCCACTGGAAGTCATATACCCCCATACATTAACAGAAAATCCTCCACTTGTTTTAACATGTTGGGTATATCTTTCTTCATGCCGTGTATTAGGCGGCCTGTATACTCTAATCTTCCCGCTATAGTAAGACTGAAAAATGTTCTCATCGGTAAATACTACCTTAGTCCAAAAGTCCATACCTTGCGGTAAATATTCCATCGCAAACCCTATTCTTTGCCCTTTATTCATATTGTTCAAAAATGGCGTTTTAGCAGCTACCCTGTTTCTCAGTTCCGATTTTTTCTTTATACGATTTCTTACCGTTCTTACTGTCCCACGATTGGTTTAATTATGTGCTTCTACTGCTGTCTGAAATTGATTGTTTCGCAAATAATCTATTAGATCATTATCTTGATTTTCGTTTGAATTTTTTTTCCAGCCCTTCTATCCAATGATCCATTAGTTATGAGGCTTTGTATAGTGCTTCTAGGTTTCCCAACTTGCTCAGCTATTCTTCGTAGAGAAACACCTTCTTCGAATAAAGCAATTAATCTCGCCTTTTCGAGTTGATTCATGTTCACAAATTTTATTAAAATGGTAATTTTTCAGTTTAGCAACCATTCAACCACAGACTTAAAACAAATATTCACTGATTCTAAGCAACGTCCAGAATACAGTCCATACCATTATATGCTGCGCAAAGTATGAAAAGGTGTGTAATTAAATAATTTTCTATCCACATTTGTTGGTGCACTACAATCGCCATTACTCTTGCCGAGCCACTTCAAAAAAAGCACTACAAAGATAGTCCATGCACGTCTGAAAATATTAATTAGAAGAACAAGAGGCCTACGTTTTATTTCGGATCTAACTCAGAGCGACAGATGGCCCCATTAAATAAAATTAAGTTTTAGTTGTAAATAAGTAAATATATTCTCCTTCTTGTAACTGTCAGTAGTGTCAAATCTTCAATGTTTAATTAGTCACAAGCTCCCTGTTGCCAGATTTCATTTTAAAAATTTCACTGTAAATTTGTTACGAAAATTCATTATTCAAAATGGTGCACAATGAGTCACAGTTGGATAGAAATAGAAATTCTCGATATTTTACGTTTGTAGCTTTTCTAATGCATTAAAGAAGTGAATTTGAAAGAAAAACCAGCGAAAACAAGATTTTATGCATATTTTTTTAACAATTTTGGTAAAATTATAATGAGGCTCTAACCAATAATTATAAAGTGGTTATATTTGTTTAAAAAATAAATATACATCCATCTGCAATATTATTTTAATGAAAAATAAATACACGAAAAGGTAATTGCTTATACGGTTTTCTGCTATTTTTGTATTAGGTATATGGAAAAAAAATATGTAGGCACATTCTAGAGTCCTTAGGGAGTGCAAATATACTGGCGGAGAAGAGAAGTTGCGTTATTTTGTATGAAAAAATAAAAAAATAATACTATACATACTTACCACATAATATTTGTATTTACATTCACATTAGATTGGGTTAACTTTAGTTACTTTCGGTTTGATTAGTCTCGCTTAAGCCACTACGCACTTTCGTGAAGAAAGGCTTGCAAGCCTAGGCGAAACAATTTCGGTTACTTTGGGTTAGTTTAGATTAGCTTTGGTTAGTTTCGTCTCGTTTAAGCCACTACGCACCTGCGCGAAGAAAGGCTTTTTTCACGCAAGCCTAGGCGAGACAATTTCGTTTAGCTTGGGTTAGCTTTGGTTAGTTTGGGTTTGCTTTGGTTAGTTTGGGTTAGCTTTAGTTAGTTTAGGTTAGTTTGAGTTAGCTTTGGTTAGTTTGGATTAGTTTCGTCTCGTTTAAGCCGCTACGCACTTGCGTTTAGAGAGGATTGCGCGAAATCTGTTAAAACATGTCAAGCCTTTCTTCACGCAAGCCTAGGCGAAACAATTTCGGTTAGCTTGAGTTTGCTTTGGTTAGTTTGGGTTAGCTTTAGTTAGTTTGGGTTAGCTTTGGTTAGTTTAGGATAGCGTTGGTAAGTTTCGTCTCGTTTAAGCCACTACGCACTTGCGTTTTGCGTTTTTTACGCCGCCTAGCATCCTTATCCACTCCAAGGTTCCGTAAGTTTGTTTAGTTGAAAAAAAATAAATAAAAAAAGAACGATTTCTATTTTCCGCCATTGTATTTGCAATCATTAAGGACACTAGAATGTGACTATATAAAAAAATTTTTATATAATTCAAAAATAGCAGAAACCCGTATATGCAATTGTTACCCACGAAAATAAGTTGAGTCAATCACATAATCTATCTCGTGTAAGGCCTAAAGTGTGTGAGCAGTTAAGACGTGCGCTTTGCGTACGTTTCTTGCTTTCTTTACCAAATTACCTGAAGCTAATCAAAACTAACCCAAGGTAACCACAATTCACCAAAGCTAACCAAAACTAACCCAAGTTAACCAAAACTCACCAAAGATAACCAAAACCAACCCAAGCTAAAGAAACCTAACAGAATCTGGCCCAAACTAACGGAAGCAAACAGAAACAAATTAATTAAAACTAACCCAAGCTAACCAAAACTAGCCCAATTTAACTACTAAAAGAAAAGCGCGCTTTAGGATTGGTTACAATCCAATTAGCCAAAATTATAAAAATATGCAGAAAATTTGGTTTTCACCGATCTACTTTCTTTCAAATTTACTTTTTTAATGCATAAATATATACAAAAACGCGAATTTCCATGATATCCAATAATTATCTAAACTTACAACAATTAACCAGATAAGTGATTTATTTTTACATTAATTTGAGTTAGCTTGGGTTAGTGCTGGTTGGTTGCCCCCGGAGGGAGCGAAGCGAGCGGAGGGCCATACGTAAAGTGAAACATATTTATTTTTTACATTATTTTGGGTTAGCTTGGGTTAGTTCTTGTTCGTTACGCCCCCCAGTCGAGCGGAGCGAGCAAAGGGTTATGCGTAAAGTGAAATATATTAATTTTTCACATTAAATTGGGTTAGCTCCGGTTAGTTTTGGTTAATCCTTGGGCTTAAGTTTCTTTTAGCGAAAATCGGCTACAAAAAATATCGTTCTATAGGACGATTAACCAGAGGAGTGATTTATTTTTACATTAATTTGAGTTAGCTTGTTAAACATATTTATTTTGTACATTATTTTGGGTTAGTTTGGGTTAGCTTTGGTTAGCTTTGGTTAATTTCGGTTAGCTTTGGTTAGTTTCGTCTCGTTTAAACCACTACGCACTTAGACGAAACAATTTCGCTTAGATTGGGTTTGTTTTGGTTAGTTTGAGATAGCTTTAGTTAGTTTGGGTTAGGTTTGGTTAGTTTAGGTTAGCTTTGGTTAGTTTCGTCTCGTTTAAGTCACTACGCAGTTACCTGAAGAAAGGCTTGCGCGAAACGCAAGCCTTTCTTCACGCAAGCCTAGGCGAAACAATTTCGGTTAGCTTTGGTTAGTTTGGGTTAGCAATTCTCTCTTCACGCAAGTGCGTAGTGGTTTAAACGAGGCTAAACTAACCAAAGCTAACTGAAACTAACCAAAGCTAACCCAAAGTAACTAAAGCGAACCCAAACTAACCAAAGAAAACTCAAACTAATCAAAGCTAACCCAAGCTAATCGAAATTGTTTCGTGTAGGGTTGCGTAGTGGCTTAAACGAGGCGAAACTAACCAAAGCTAACCCAAACTAACCAAGGCTAACCCAACCTAACTAAAGCTAACCTGAACTAACCAAAGCTAACCCAAACTAACCAAAGCTAACCCAAGCTAATCGAAATTGTTTCGCCTAGGCTTGCATGAAGAAAGGCTTGTGCTTTGCGCAAGCCTTTCTTCACGAAGGTGCGTAATGGCTTAAACGAGACGAAACTAACCGAAAGTAACTAAATTTAACCCAATCTAACCCAAGCTAACCGAAATGATTTCGCCTAGGCTTGCATGAAAAAGGCTTAATGAAAATGATATGGCTGAGGCATGTACGAAGCAAATGCGTAGTCGCTAAAACGAGACGAAACTAACTAGGGTAGTAAGAAATCTCAGGGTAGTTCGTAGTAGATTTTAGGTCGGTCGGAGTAGCTTGGACTAGGTCGTAGGTAGCGCGGAGTAGCTTGGAGTAGGTCGTATGTTGCGCGGAGTGGCTCGGAGCAAGTCGTAACTAGCTCAAAGTAGATTGTAGGTAGCTCGGAGTAGCTTGAACTAGGTCGTAGGTAGCGCGGACTAGCTTGGAGTAGGTCGTAGGTAGCGCGGAGTGGCTCGTAAGTAGCGTGAAGTTGTTTGGAACAGGTCGTAAGTATGTCACTAGGACTAGGTAGTAGCATTGTATATATTTAATGGTCGTAGGTAGCTCGTATTGTAGTTCATAGTAGATGGTTAAAACATGTGTTCATGTAACTGGAAAATTAAAAATTATACATTTTGGAAGAAAATTTTTCGTGAATTTCTATTTAGAAAAGGTTCTTTTTTCAATATTTTCAAAAAAAAATCCATATCAAAAATTTTTTTAGGGTATTATGTTTAGAAAACTATTTAGAATGTAAAACAGAAACAAGTTTTCATGTAACTAATTTCAGTTAATCTGGAGTTGAAAAAATGATGCATTTCCGCAGAATTTTTTTTATGATTTTGTATTTGACGAAGATTCTGAAATCAGTTATGTATTTCAGCTAAGCGAAAGATGATCCAACCAATTAACCAAAATTATTTAAATATGCAGAAAATCTTGTTTCCACCGATCTATTTCCTTTGAAATTTACTTTTTTAATGCATAGAAATATAAAAAATCGCGATTTTCTATGATATCCAATAATTATCTAAACTTACAACAAATATATAAATAAATAAATAATTATTTTTACATTAATTTAGGTTAGCTTCGGTTAGTCCTTGTTAGTTACGCATAAGTGATTTTGAGTTAGCGTTTCATTACCTCGTAAGAAAAGGTGCAACCTTTGGCAACATTGCAACAATCCTCCTGCGTCAGATGCCAAAAATGTCATGATTTGTACATTTCAGCCCCTCAAAAGTCGAATTTTGGGGCTTTTTTTGTGGGAATACCAAACAATTGCGCAATATTTTAATGGTCAAAAACGTCTTCTAAAAGTGTCTAATTAAAGAATCAAAAAGTGTTTTTACAAAATTCCAATGGTTGCTAAACTGAAAAATTACATATAATTTTCAAATCTGATGACACCGATAACAATTTGTCGAAAAGTGAAGTTATATTTCCATTTCCAGGTGATCTAGGTATACAAAAGCCAACATCACATTGGGAAAAAATAAGTGTACGAAATTTTATTTCCGTCACTGTACATAGTAAAAACAAACATTATGACTTACCCAATAATATGACATATGGTGACATTGAGTCAGAGAATCCCAAAGAAATAAGTAATCTATTTAAAGAATATTTCTCTAAAGCCTATGTGAGTAACAGCTGTGATAAAATGCCAAATTCAATTTGCACTAATAATTTAAGTCTGAACAACTGTGATATTAGCTTAATTGATATATTTACCAAATTGGATTCTTTAAACCTTAGGCATAGTAGTGGTCCTGACAATATTTCACCATAATTTATCTATAACTGTCGTTTTGTCTTGTCTCCAGTAATGTTTAGGATTTTTAATTTGTCTTTGTCAATTGGTGTGTTCCCCGAGGAGTGGAAGAAAGCATATGTTGCCCCTATTTTTAAGACTGGAGTAAGAATGTCCATTGAAAACTATCGCCCCATCTCTAAAATTTCTATTTTTGCAAAAATTTTTGAATCTCTTGTGTCAAAGAAAATATACTTTCCTCTTAAAAATATAATTAATCCAGAATAACATGGATTCATGTCTGGAGGAATCTGTGTTGGATGCTTTTGGAGATAGATCTCAGGTTGATGTAATCTATACTGATTTTTCCAAGGCGTTCGATAGGGTTGATCAGAGAGTCCTAATTTCTAAACTTAGGTCTTTGGGATTCTATGGGCCATTGTTTCTTGGTTTGAGAGTTACCTTACGGACAGGAGGCAAAGTGTAAAAGTTAAAAATTTTCTATCAGATGAGATCATTGTTAAATCGGGTGTACCTCAAGGTGGACATATTTCTCCAATACTTTTTAATTGTTTTATAAATGATATCCCAAATTTTTTGAGCAGCAGCAAAGTATTACTGTATGCTGATGATTTAAAGGTTTATAGAACTATAAGGGATGTCACTGACTGTGGTTTGTTGCAAATTGATCTCGATAACTTGTCTTGATCGATACTTTGCTAGAATCATTAGATACTTTTAGAGATTTAGGGGTGATATTTGACACTGAGTTAAGTTTTAGATATCATTATGACTATATATGTAGTAAAGCGTTTAAGCTCCTTGGATTTTTAAAGCGTACTTTGTGTGATTTTAATGATATTAACTGTTTTAAAAATGTTTACTGTTCTTTAGTTAGGTCTATTTTAGAATATGCAAGTGGTGTATGGTGTCCGTTTTATAAGTGTCATATTGATAGTTTAGAGAAGGTTCAAAGAAAGTTTTTGCGGTTCATTGGCTATAAACTTAAAATTCAATCTGAAGAAGTCATTTATGCAGATATTCAACGATTGCTTGCTTTACCTTCTTTAGAAGATAGACGCAAAACATTAGACATTGTGTTTCTCTTTAAGATTGTTAATGGAATTATTGACTGTTCTCATCTCATTGGGAGAATTCCATTCAGGGTTCCACAGAGAGATACTCGATACAAAGATCTATTTTATCTGGAGTATCAGAATAGTAATTATGGTTTGAATATACCAATAAGAAGAATGTGTGAGAATGGCAATGCTATAAATATTGATTTTTTTTCTACAACCCTAAATTGTTTTAGGAATAAGGCTAAACAGAAGTTGTAATGTTAGTGACCAAAAATTTTTATTATTTTTTTTTAATCTAGTTATTAATTTTGGTTTATATTATATTATCATCTCTGAAATTATATATTTTTGTAAATGGTATATCCGTTAATAAACATTTCATTTCATTTCATTATGTACCCAAAACACTTGAGTATTTTCTACTTGAATAGTTTTTGTAGACCAAAAATTGTGTTTTTTGAATTAATGTTTTTTAAGCAACTTACATATGTTTCACTAAAAATATCCAGAACTTAGTTTGAGGTAAATTAACTGGAATAACGGGCATCTAACCTCAGAGACTAGGGCGACCAATATTACACTTATGTGTGAAGCTCGCCCGGGACTTGAAATGCAAAAATGCCTGAGAATCACTCAAATGCAGAAAAGATGATAGATATAATAAACAACAAAGCTATAAGTAAAACCAGATGCTACTGCAAAGCTATAACAAAAAAAAATAATTAGGAGTACACTACTTGCCAGCAAACCCAAATAAGATCAGACAGAGCCGCCAGCCGCAAAGTCAAAGTTTGAGTAACGTATTTTACATATTCTTTTTAGAAAACAGTAAATCTAGAAGAAATGATAGAAACAATTATTAAACCAAGCAACAAAACTATTAGTAAAACCAGAAGCTATTATTGCAAAGCAATAATAAAAAAAATAATAAGGGTCTCAAAGAGAGTTGGAAATATATTTAATTTTTATAAACAAAATCAGCATGTAAATATAACTGAGTCAGATAAATTGCTATTAACTAAATATTATTTGCATAGACAGGACCGCATTTATAAACAAGTTGTAAACAACAAGTACAAGAAAATTAAATCACTCGGTAACTGTTATTTGCAAAATACCAAATTTCATATTGGATTTAATTTAAAAAAATTACTTTTTTCCCTGATACGATCGCATATTTATTTTTTGTTGACACCGTCCATAATGCAATTTTACTTTAGGACCCTAGAAAATCAGAACCATGTTTTTGATACAACGACCGATATTCTCATTCTCTAGTGATAGGTCGCTCTTTAAAAAATTGTCATAATTTAGGAATGATAGTCGTATTTATAAGTATATTCGTGATGTCACAAATTGACCCACTTTGGATTTCTAGTTTATCTATCCTGTACACACATTTCAAAACAATTTGCCATACGGGAAAATATTTTTTTAAGAGTATTATTCTTCAATAGGTTCTTGCCTAAATACTTCTGTCTCTCTGTCTGCTACTCCCATCACTTCATTTCCAATTCGTTCAAAACCCATAAAATCACCATTTAATTACCATTATACCACACCTAAGTTATTCGCTACACTTTTTATGTAAAATAGTTTTTTATTGCTCCATAAATTAACATTAAGCTAATTCCACTATCGCCGAATCTTATCTGGGTCCTACTTCGTACCGGTAGTTAAACACTTACGATGAAAAGAAAATCATAGATTTGATTATTTGGTAACACACATACAATAATTTATCTGTTGCAACGATCGATTCGTTGTTTTGATTAGTCGTCGCTGATCGCCTACTGTTAATTTCGTAATATGTTTATATCAAATGGTTACGAATAATTAACCTTTATTACTGGCCTCAGGTTTTTTTTTAATCAGTACTGTTTGTTTGAGTACCGTTTTTAACGTTATACTCAAAATGTATGGGTGAAACTGAATCTCCTATAAAAGCTTCGCAAAGACGCATTTAAGACATTAACAACTTATAGACTACTCAAACTTGTATTGTGTCCAACCGTGTCCCGTGTCTTCTTCATCATACTCCAAAGTCTCGACAGTGGCTCCTTGCTGACATGGTGTAGCTTAACGCTTCTGGATTGGTTGTCCCCGCAGTTTCAAAGCGCAACCTCTAGAGTCCACAGTGGCAGAGAATGTGTTTTGCCGCCTCCTTCCCTTCCTGGCAGAACCTACACAGGGTTTCATCCGCCAGGCCTATCAGACTCATATGTCTCTTTAGTTGACAGTGTCCTGTTAGTAGTCTCCTATGATTCTTATTGACTTCCGATTATAACTTAACAAGTCTGCTGTTAATTTTGCCGAAGGTTTGCTGATGAAATCTTTGGCATCTTTATGTCCCGGTAGATTAAACCACCAGCTCTGGGACGCTTCTTCTATCTCTTTTTGAATGGATGTCTTGGCTATGAGCATTGCGACTCCGCAAAATGATTCTGGTCCTGTTAGTGGCTGGAACGAACCTTCTCGGGCTAATTCGGCTGCCATCTCGTTGCCTCCATGGCCTTCGTGTCCCGGCACACACGCTAAGGTCACTTTTCTATTAAGCCTTCTCAGTTCGTTCAACAGATTTATACAGTCCAATACTATCTTTGATGTTAAAATATTAGCAGGTACTGCTTTGATTGCTCCTCCTGATCATGGTCGGTTTTCGAGCCGTCTGTATACCAGACTATCTCTGCCCTTATGGGTGGGCATTTTATCCATAGGTCTCTTGGTGGTATTTGTGTTGAAAATTTCTTTTCAAAGTCATACTGTAAAGTGGAGCGGTCCGAGGGCATGCCTAGGATTTTATCCTCCTTAATCTCGCAGTCTAGTTTATTGTTTTGAAATGAAATGAAATGAAATGATAATTTATTTATGCCAATGTACATAGTACTTACACACGTCAATAAACAATAATAAACAAACAATAGAAACATTAAGCAAAAGTTAAAATGTATACACATACACATATAAGTATGTCAACAGTTGTTAAAAGGTACATTTAAATTCACATTTATATATTTGAGACATCACAATTTAAAAATTCCTCCACAGAGTAGAATGCCCACTCCAGGAGAAACTATTTAACCCTGTCCTTAAAACGTTTTGGTTGTAATATTTTTACATGAGCAGGTATTTTATTAAAAAGTTTAATCCCCAGAAAATCAGGCCCACTCTGACATCTCCTCCAGATTTCCCTTATTTCTTGTGTTATTTATACTTATTTTCGTTCTTTTTGATATATATTAAAGTTTCAAGTATGTATACCGATGGAAATGTCAAAATGTTATGTTGTTGGAAAGCACCCCTGCAGTCCTCCCCGAAGGACAAACCCGCAATTATGATCACAGCTCTCCGCTGCAAGCCAAATACTCTACAAGCAGGAGATGAGTGACCCCATACAATACATGGGTAAGATAAAGTAGAGTGCACAAGTGCATAGTAAGCTGTTCTTAAAGTATTTAAGGAGACACACGCACTAAGCCCCGCAAAGCAAAAGCCCCACTTCCCATTCTTCCACACACAAAGTCAACATGATGACAAACTTCAATTTACTGTCAATCTGAATACCAAGAAATTTTACTTGTTCTTCGTTATCTGGTAAACGTGAGAGATCCCGCAGGGAGAATATCATGTTGTGTGTCTTGTTATTATTAAGCACAAGCTTATTAGCTCTAAACCATTCTTCAACCCTCGACTGTGACACGCACAGCATTTCCGATGCCAAATCCAAAGAATCTCCACTGCAGGACAAGGATGTATCGTCCGCGAAAAGAGTGAATGTATTTGTAGGATCTGTTAGAGGAAGATCATTAATATAAATAAGGAGCAATAAGGGGCCCAAGATTTATCCCTGTGAAACACCCATATCCATCACTCTCTCCGCAGACAAAGCACCTCCCGTCCGAACAGCTTGAGTCCTGCCCTCCAAATAAGATTTTAATAATTGTATACTATTACTTTGGAAATTGTAAAATTGGAGTTTTTGTCAGAGAATGCTGTGCGTCACACAATCAAAGGCTTTACTAAGATCACAAAAGGTTGTTGCGTGATACTCCTGATTCTCAAAAGATTCCATTATGCCCGAAACTAAATCAAGTATACCAAGCACAGTGCTCCTACCCTGCCTAAAACCAAACTGACTTGCTGAGAAAAGATTGTTTGTCTCAAAAAAGTCAGCTATCCTAAGTGCCATGCACTTCTCCAATATTTTTGAGATAATCGGAAGTAGGGAAATAGGTCGATAGTTTGATGGTAATGCACTGTCCCCTGCCTTAAAAATCGGTGTAACAAAAGCTTTTTTCAATTTACTTGGAAAACTATTAGCCCGAAAACAAAGATTGATTAGTTTAGTTAACGGAATATAGATAATATTTTTAATAGTTTTAATAATTTTAACATTAAATCCATAGATGTCAGTACTATTTTCATTAACAAGGCTATTTATAATATCCCTAACCTCTATAAAGGTAAAATCTCTAAAAGCAAAACTCTCACAATAGAAACCACCCCCCTATAGATTATGAAATGGACTTGTGTTAGTATCTTCGATGTTATTGATGAAGTTGTTTGCAATGTTTGCAAAGTAATCATTAAACTCATCCGGCATTATTTTGTTGGTTAGAGCTTTGGTATCAGATGCGGGTCTTGCAAGAAATTTATTTATGACTTGCCACATGCTTCTGACAGGATTTTTAGACGTATTTATTAGTTTATCATTAGCACTAACCTTGGCCTCCTTAATAGCTTTCTTGTAAGTGTATCTGAAACTATTTAGCTCAAGCCGAGCAAGTTCCGACCCATTTTGTTGACAATGGTCAATTAAGAACCTCAGAGTCTCCCGCATATCTCTCAAAGTGCCATTAAACCAACCTGATCAGAGTGAACTAAGTAGGTTCTCTCAGGAAAAGACTGCAGGTATGCCCCTTCCAGCATATTCAGAAAAATATCAAACTTTTGACCAACAGTAACATCATTCTGATCTACAAAACGCCATGAAAAATCATTAACCATATTATAAAAGGAGTACAAACCCCTCTTTGTTATCGGCCTACATACCTTTTTTTCTTCTGTCACTTTAACCTCATTACATGTAATTGTGAGCTCCACGAACTGACTATTGTGATCTGATAGAAGAGAATCTAAGGAGGTAACTGAAAAAGAAACTGAGAAGAAAGTGATAAAAACATTATCCAGACAAGCATCCTGGCTTGTGTTCTCAACAACCATCTGTCGAAAGCCATTGCTTAACAAAGTATCACAAAGCAATATGCATTCTGTCTCATTGGTGCCAAAGTGGACATTAAAATCACCAAGAAGAATGATTCTCTTATTGATACCGATCCCGGAGATCACCTCCTCAACAACCCCTAAAATTTCTTGAAAATCGCCAGTTGGCGGTCTGTAAAATGTAACTAAATATATATTAATAGTATATTATTTTATATGGAGGAAAAGTGATACTTTTCATGGCGCGCTCGTGTTTAACAGCCGAACGGAGTGAGGCTGGTAATAGAGAGCAAGCCATGAAAAGTAACTTTTCCTCCAAATAAAATATGCTGTTTTTTCTTCAAATGTCGACAAATTAATGCAAAAACATCTCTTTTTAATAGTAATAATATCTAATTATTATTAAAGATAAATGGGTTCGCAAGGCGGCTTAGACCACGGTCGTAGGTGGCCTTGCTTAGACCGGTGTCGGTGAATAATGTAACATAAAGCTGTCAGTGGACACTGTCAACAATAATTATTTTTTTAAGATTCGTCTCCGATTGCGTTTTAATTCCGTATTGATAAGCAGTTATTGAGTAAGTTCGATTAAATAATAACCAATTTGTTCCTAAATTAGTGATTTTTAGAAATGCAGTCACAAATTGAGTGATAAATACAAATTGTCGTTTAATAAATCTTGATTTGTTGACGCTTATTTTGTTGTCTGTTTGTATTGTATCTATGTTGCTATGACAACACTTTTACCTCCGCCGGCGGAAAAGTGAAAAGTAAAGCTCCGGCGGAGGAAAAACGAAACTTTACGGCCGCCTACACAGTCGAGTAATGACGGATTTACTGACGTTTGAAGAAAAAATCATTTACAAAAGCAGCACTAATCTCTACTGACTTTTCGACACTCAAAGAAGTAACTGAATCAAGACGATCTGTTCGCACTATAGGCACGCTAAGAGTAGCTGAGCCTCCCCCTTTATTTATAGTCCTCGCAAAGCAACTCTGCATGGTGAATCCTTCAAGGTGAAAGGAAGCCACTTCCTCGCCTGTGAGCCAGTGTTCGGTCAAGCACAACACGCCAATATCCAAGTCCGCCAGAAAGGCCTTAAGCTCACTTGTTTTATTTCTAAATTTCTAACAGACCTTATGTTCAGAAGAAGTAAATTCAGGGTTCGGATGCTGCTCCCTATTTCTGTTTGGGCACCGCATTCAGTCGGCGTTGAACATTGAGAAAATGGTTGATGACAATTCCCTTTGGCCACAAAGTTAGTGCTAAAATTTATCCTCTATTTTGATGAGGGACCATCAACTTAAATGAGCTCATGTATTTCTCCTTCTTGGTTTTCATTTTCTCACAGCTTACCCCTTTGTCAAGGTTTTTGCTTTTCAAAAACGACAATACGTCACTGGGCGTTGCTTCTGCTGTCAGCCTTGACAGAAACAGCCAACCAGCAGGCTGTATAATTTGGGTGTCCTCATTACTGGTTCCTTGAATTGGTTCAGGTCTATCGTTTCTTTTATTCCCATTGATATGTCTTCTTCGACGATTATTTACTTCCTGCCAGACCCATCTTTTTCATTATCCAATAATACGTCAGCTTGATTTGATAGCTTTAAGTCACTTGAACTACTTTTGGTTGATTCTGCATTTTGTTGTCCATTGTCATTGGTGCTTTTGGGTCTTTGCTACCAGGGTCGGTGCTTTTCGTACCTAGTGCCAGAGTATCTACTGATTTCCAACTAGTTTTGGGACTATCGATGTGATGCCCATCTCTATTTTGATCTTGAGAGTTTAGTATTTCGATTTGCTGGACTGATTTTTGACTTCTGTTACTAACTTCAAGGGATTCTGTAGGTTTTTTGGTCGAGTTTCCTTCTCCTCCTCCCAGCAATTTTGGCGCGCTTCTATAGGTCACGTGATGTTTACATTCACACTTTTCCTCCGTCTTTATCAGACTTTTCACCTTTTCACGAAGAAATTGAGCATTTTCTTCCAAGATTTTGTTCTTACTTTGCAGTTCCATCACCAATATTTTCAAGGTACTTACTTCATTGTCTTCAGATGAAGTAGATTTTTTCCGGTTAGATTTATTGGCCACTTGGCTGCATTCTGCATTTCTTTGTGATGCAGCTTGTTGCAGGGACGAGGGATGGAAATAATAACAACACTTACTGCACTTCACATAATTAACAACTACTTTTGCAACTGATGGCATTTATATTGCCTTTTTTCAACTTTTTTGTCTGCCATGCGACACCGACACTTTCCGCCATCTTTTGTCGTTTTTTCCTCTTATTAGTGCTGTTTGGCCTTGTGTTACTCTGTAACAGACCGATTTGGCTACGCCTTGGATGAGAACATAGAGTGGGGGTAGATCTAATAATACCTCCATGGCTGCTGTTGGCATTGTGCTCATGGCTCCGGTAACACAGAGGCAAGCTAGTGTCTGTACCCCATTTAGCCTTCTCATCGCCTCTACCTGTCTGCTTCTCGTCCACCAGGCGATTGATCCATATGTTATCATGGGTCTAACCACCCTTGTGTATAACCACAGAGTAATATTCGGATTCAATCCTCAGTTTTTCCCACACATTCTTCTACATATACCTAGAGTCATTGTGGCTTTTTGCGCCACTTTTTGAATGTGCGTGTTCCATGTAAGTTTTTGGTCAAAGATAACTCCCAGGTATTTGGCCTCTTTGGAGAAGGGTATAGCTTCTCCAGCTAGCCTCATTTTCTTTAGTCCTGTTAAATCTCTCTTTTTGGTGAATGCCACCACTCTTGTTTTATGTGGATTAACTGACATTTGTTCTTCTCTGCACCGGGAGTCTACGATGTTAAGGGCTCTTTGGGTTCTTTCCGATATGGTGCCCGTGAACTTTCCTCGCACCACAATCATCAAGCTATCTGCGTAGAACAGGCAGTGAAAGCCTTCCGCCCGAAGTTTTTGGATTATACCATCCTCTAGAATGGCCCACAGTAGTGGAGATAATACTCCTCCTTGCTGACATCCTCTCTCGACTGCTGATTTAAGTGTTGCCTCGCCATAGGTAGATACGATAGTCCTATTTTAAAGCTGGCTTCGATCCATTGACGGATGGCTCCTGGGACCTGCCTTCCTTCAAGTGCTCTTCCGATCGAATCTGGTGACACGTGGTTGAAGGCGCCTTCTATATCGAGAAAAGTGGCTAGTGCTATTTCTTTATCCTCTATGGATTTCGATAGCAGCCTACTCAAATCGCCTAGAACTAAGTCCGTAGATTTTCCTTGTTTATTAACAGTTGCTTAGCGGTTAAACCACTATCTCTCACGTACCGGACACATTCACCATCAACGCGGGCGTGCCTCAGGGCGCAATAATTTCACCAACTCTGTTCCTCATCTATATTAATGACCTGCTGATCGAAACGAATAATCCTGTTTGCAGTTTTGCAGGTGACAGTACCCTTGTCTTCCACTTTAGATCAGAAAAACCCTTACCAGCGACTGAGACTCATCACCGCAGACAGGAGCAGATTACAGCAATTAATCAAGACCTGGAGAAAGTTCAAACTTGGGGCGACCGAAATTTGGTCCAGTTCAATGCAGCAAAGACCCAAGCAGCAACGTTTACTAAGAGGGCCAATACAGCGGGCCCTGACATCATTATGGCAGGATCGACCATTCCTTCATCTTTGTCAATCGGGCTGCTGGGTGTCTCGGTCAACAGCAATATGTCATGGCATGACCATGTTGCTAACATCGCAAAATCAGCCTCCCAGAAGCTTGGTGCGCTATTTCGCAACAAAAAACTCTATACACCGCAGCAGTTCCTTTTGCTGTACAAAGCGCAAATAAGACCGTGCTTAGAATATTGCTCACATATCTGGGGTGCCGCACCAAAGCATACCCTAAAGCTGCTGGATTCCATTCAGAAGTGGGCTGTGCGTCTCGTCGGCGATCCGGAGTTGACCCGGAATCTGAATAGTCTGGAACATCGCAGACATGTGGCCGAGATGTCTCTGTTTTACAGATACTTTCACGGCAGATGTTCCCAGGATTTGGCCCGCATAATCCCGCCCCTGGCAACTCCTGTCAGAGAGTCCCGACAGACGGCAGGAACGCACCAGTTCATCGTACAACTAGAAACACCTAGAACATCGCTTTACCAGAACTCCTTTGTCTGGCGCACTGCATCACTGTGGAACTCACTTCCAGGACATCTGTTTCCCACTAATTACAACCTACAAATATTCAAGAACCGTGTCAATCAACATCTTCGCACACACACCGCTCGTCGAGCGCCATAGGATCTCCCTTTAGTGTGTGTGCATAAAAAAAAAAAAAAAAACCTATCGATTAACCTTTCAAGGGTTTTCAGCATAAACGTCGCTAGGCTGATGGGTCTGAATGACTTTGGTGTCTGGTCCGGTATCCTGCCTATCTCCGGCAGGTATATAACCTTCACCTGTTGCCATTTTGTAGGTATGAATCCCCAAGTTATACAGCCTCTGAAGATCTTACAGACAGATGGGACCAAACTATCCTGACCTCTCTGTAGAAGTACTGGGTATATCTCATGTAATTCCGGCGATTTGTACGGTTGAAATTGGCTTACTGCCCATCTGACCTGTCCGCAGCTAACCTCCCATCTTGCTTCGTTGGCCTCCTTTTAGAAGGCCCTTCGAGCACTGTGGTTTCCGTCATCTGAATTGACGCTGGAAAGTGGGCTTTAATGAGAAGCTTCAGACTTTACTCGCGTGTTTTTGTGTATTCGTTGCCTTTTCCTTTCAGGAGTTCGACTCGGTTTGTAGAACTTCCTTTTGCTAGCACCTTGTGTATCTTTGCACAAGTAGGGGTCTCGTTCACCCTTTCGCAAAATATCCCTCATGAAACTCATTTTGCCTTGCGGATTTCTTTGTTGTATTCCGTAAGGACTACCCTATATGGGTCCCATTCAATTGTCTTCTTGGCCTTTGTGAACAGCATTCTTACGGTCTTCCGAAGCTTATTAAGCCTATCGTTCCACCAGACTACGTTACCATCTTGTTTCCAAATCTTTTCTGGGCAGTTTTCATGGTATGCTATAGCAACTGCTTTCGTCATCTTTTCGACTGCCGTCTCCAAGTCTCCAAACCTCTTGTGTCTTTTTCACTAAGTAAAATAAATAAATTATGCTAAATTTGATTTCACAGGTGTTTCTAATGTGTTGCAAGTAATATATCAGTTGATATTACGTGTTAGTGGACTCGGGAAGTGTAAATGGAACGTGATCATGTTTAGGGTAAATTGGAGACCGTTTATTTTTTTATTCCCGGTAATTGTTATTGTTTAGTTATGAGAAGTCCTGCTGGTGCATAGTGGATCATTTATTGTGCGTATCACGATCGATTAATATTATGATAATCAGTTGGTTCATCCACATAATAGAAACTTTATTTTGTACAGCAGATAACTGTTTTATTTCCTTCTTTCTCAGTTTATTAAGTAGTTTGATGATTAATTTACTTCTATCTCTTTTGCCAATTTGTTTAACGAGTGGGAACGAGTAGTTTTGCATCACGACATCTTTAGACTGACCACAATTTAATTTTTAGCATTTAAAAATCATTGTGCTCTCGGTCTTACTTCAAATGAAGTAAATTAATTGAAAAGTGCACTGCAAGTAATCCATTTATCACTAAACTTAGTGGCTAATGGGACATACAATTTTCAGTCAACCAGGAAATATTTTTTAATTGACTTGAAATCAGATTTTTAAAACAAACCATTCTTTCTATACTGGAAATAAATAGCTCGTTCTGGTCTCCCCACATTTACCTATAAATATTCTTCTAATCTGGGATGAAAATAAGTAAATGAAATTAGAAGCTAACAAGCCCTCCCTTACTAGCAAAATTAGAGAGATACAGTTTTGACAATGATATGCAATCTCTTGTGAGGCGAACGATGTTAAAGCCGATTTCAAGTTTTCCTCGTATGGTAAATAGACAAAAGATCTTATACTGGAATATGAGGGATGCTTGTTAGTTTTCAATATTAATAGTAATAATAATATTTATTTTTCATATTGTGATTGTCTGATTAGTAAACTAGCTTTATATATTTTTTTTAATATCAACATGTTTAATTAGAATTTTATTATTAATTACGGACCTTATGGAAATAAAAACCTGTAAGTGAAATATTCTGCAAATTTATACGTGTCCATGAAGATGTTAAAAAACAAATCATTTAATTTAATAAAAATAAAGTATCGTTCCGCGGCATAGGCTCGTGCTTAAAACCATCGTCTATCGGCCACTGGCATTTTTACGTTTCTAATTATTTTATAACCCATAAAAACGGTATTTAGTTAGCATATGCCACACTTCCAAATTATTCGCTACACTTTTTATGTAAAGTCATTTTTTAATGGTCAATAAATTAAAATTAAACGAATTTATCGGATTATTTAATAATACGTACATAATTTATCTATTGCAATAGTTAATTCGTTGTTTTGGTTAGGTGTCGTTGATCGCACGATAGAATTATCAACTAACTATTCTAATAATTCTAAAACCTTTAATATTTTGAAAACCGTTATAGTCAAAACAATTTGCAGAATTTAATAGAAAATTCGAAATCATTAAAAATGTGATATATTACATTTAAAAAACAAAGTGGACATGTGCCTTGCTTTTTGAAACACCATATACACAATAAAATAAGAGCATGTATAAAAGTAGTTGAAATTAGATTACTTTTGCTCGGAATATTCATTTTCTAATTTTAAAACTAATGGAGATATTTCCATTTAAAACGTTATCTCTTGTATGATTTTCAAGTTTCAAGCAGTTTAGTTTGACGCTATAAATTAGTCTTTCGTTTAATTAAATTAGTTTGTTTGGGTTAGAACTATTTATAACTGTCCAAATATTATTAAAACACCTCCCTCCTCCAGGCTGGAGAACACCAAAGTACAAAGTCTGGAGCTGATCACTAGGTAGTGACCCAACAAACCCCATTCTTATCCCTGTCAGACTAGGGACCACCAAAGGAATGAGTCTGAGGCCGATGCTTCCAGGGGAAGCGGTCCTAGGTGGTAGATGCATAGGCCTACTAGCAGCCTCGTCTCCAGGGGTGAGGCGGCGAGGCAGCCGCCTCGGGCGGCCGATTTTTAGGGGCGGCCGTTTTTATTTTTTCTATAAAGTTTTAATGTGATTGTATGTAACACGGTAAACACTCGCAATGAATATGGAAAACGCTTTATTCGTACTATAAGCAGCTCATCGCGCGTTGTATGCAATAATAACTAACGCCTTAAAAAATTAAACTCCACTATATAACATAACGGTCTAGTCGCAATTAGCATTAGCAGTTTAAATTCGCAATTGCTAATGAAAAATCGCGACATAGCACATCTTTAGGGACGGGCGACATCGCCCTAAAGCGATTCAGGACAATTTTTACGGAAGTGGCCGAAACGCAGCCTGATTGATTGGTCGATTACTGAACAGCATGTAGCACATATTGAGCGTGGAGCGAGCGCATGTTCCATATACGTACTCGTGTGATTTTTCAGACCAAAAATTCAAACTCCGCGCTCCCAAATACCCCACATCAAAATACATTTTTTTCGAAAATTATTTTTGATTTTTTTTTGCTTTTATTAAAGAAACGGTTAGAGGGGTCTACGTACATGTCACCCACGTACAAATAAATTTTTTTAAATCACATACACGGTGTTAATAACACAAATCTTCCCAAAAAATCCCCATTGTCGAAATATTTCGGTACAACAAACTCGTGCGATTTTTTAGATCAAAAATTCGAACTCCGCGCCCCCAAATGTACCCTCTAGAGTACCCACATCAAAATTAACTTTTTCGAAAATTATTTTTGAAAAAATTTTTCGCTTTTATTACAGAAACGGTTAGAGGGATCTACGTACATGTCACCCATGCACAAATAATTTTTTTTAAATCACACATAAGGTGAAAACCACAAATTATCCCAAAAAATCCCGAAATTTCGAAATATTTTTGTACAAGGTTATCCAACGAAAACTAGACAGGCGATTTTTTTACTTTCCCTATACTTTTATAAAAAAAACTTAGATAGCGATCTTATGTAATTTTCTCCCGAGAATTCGGATATGTTCAGCATAAAACAATTGAACATCAAATAAAAGTGCTAGGGGTCACTTTGGTATTTTTTGAATGGAACACCCTGTATATTACTACATTATTGGACTCTGTATAAAAATCTAAACACATTTTGTGTATAATATCCTATTCCTATCTTTAGCTGTTTACCAAATATTGATAGTGAAGTCGGGTATTTTGACACTTTGAGAGCCTCTAAAATCTAAACCGCACAAGATCAAAGAAAACGGTTTGCACAATCCTATCTTAAGTTTTCATAAACTATCGAATGACAGTATCTTCGAATTTAACCTGCGGATAAAATTAACCGGAACTTTTAAACCTCCGGTTAAAATCAAAGTTACTATCATTCGATAGTTTATGAAAACCCAAGATAGGAATGTGCAAACCGTTTTCTTTGATCTCGTGCGGTTCCTATTTCCTGCTGAAATCTAAAGAAAAATGCTAGATTTTGAGACAAAAATTACATTTTATAGAATATCTACCTTATTTGAACTCCTATCGAAAAACTTTGTAGGAGGTTTTCGATCGACCTTAAGACGACGCAGATATAGTACTGATTGAGATATCTCTTCCCGTTACTACACAAATGAAGAAACTATAAAAATCACGTTTGGTCGATTTAGGAAAAAACGAAACGTCGTACAATCAGACTGGATTCGGCACATTATAGTACTCGACGAGACCCATCTTTTTCCCATTTAAAGTTTACCTCTAACTCTTACCGTCTTCCAATTATTCCGATTTAATGAAAATCTCGATTTTTTGAATAAAAGATATCCGTTTTTATTACGGAAACAATTAAAGGGGTCCATTTACATGTTATTAACATAAAAATAAATTTTTCAAAAGCATATACAGGGTGGTTAAAAAATAATTTTTGAAAAAAATCCCTTTTTTCGAAAAAATTGGCAATATATATATTTTTTAACTTCGACGACTCGAATACGGGCTAAAGGCCGTCGAAATACACATTTTTGGTGGTATGTATTTTTTTCGTATCACTCGTAGTTTTGGAGCTACGACCGCTTCCGAATTTAAAAATTTCTCGAAAACTAAGAATATTGTTTTTTGTTCGTCCTTGAGGGCCTCTACCTACATGCCGAATTTCAAATCGATCGGAGAAAAAGCCGATAGGTTCCAGGTAGGTTCCGGTTTCAATGGGACAAAATGAAGGTTAGGTCGATATAAAAATACGGTTTTTTCCGTTTACCGATATTCTTCTTTTTTCTACCGGAACCTATCCGTTAAAAAACGTGTTTCGCGATTTCCCCCACTTCTCGATGAAACTTTGGGAAACGAGGGGGGTGGGGGGTACCCACTAACCGGCCAACCCCGACTCCGCTGCGGAGTTTGGTGGCGGCAAAATTTCGCTCCTAGCTCCCGTTTAGCCAGAAATCGCGAAAAAAAACAACACGCGATTTCCATATAGCCCCCCAAAACCCCCCCTTAAAATCCAGCCCCGGCATCCCCGATTTAATTCCAGGTACGCATGGTACATCTATATAGATGAAAATATAGATCCTGCAGGTCATCTGCTTCCGGAACCTCTGGGTTATAAAACCGCGCGGGCGCCTATTCGTCGAATAGGTCATTATTGACTCCTTAATTGGTCTGTTGTAAGGGGCGGCCAATCCTGCTCGCCTCGGGCGGCCTAAAGCCTGGAGACGGGGCTGCTACTAGCATCGTCCGGTGAAAGACCATCCCACCAGAAATGGGAAGTGGTAAGTGGTTTTCCCGAATCACGTTCCGCTTCCGCGCTGGTGGTTCCAGATTCCTGTAATATAAGAGGCCTAAATACAAACATAAATTCGGTACACCAACATCTACAAGCAAACAGACCACACATACTAGCCCTTACAGAAACACAAGTATGTTCTGCAACAACAACAGTAAACTACCCCTATCCTGGTTACGACTTACATACCCGATTTAGACATAAGTTCGGAATATGCCTTTTTGTCCGAAGCGACCTTTCATGTCATCGCTAGGAAACACTCGAACCGAACAACCTTGACGTCATGTGGCTCAAGTTCACCGCCAAGGGACTAACCAAGTTTATATGTTGTCTCTATCGCCCTCCGAGCGATAGAGCATACTAAAGCTTTTTTACAACACTAGCTACCACTGTTGACTCAATACAGGTCGATCATCCCAATTCAGAAATAATCGTTCTGGGAGACTTCAATGCCCACAGCACCAAATATCTCAAACATCAAAACAAGACCGACAACGAAGGTAGAGAAGCTGAACCATTTGCAATCAGCTGCGGGCTTACTCAACTTGTAGACGAACCAACTCGAATCTCCGAGAGGGGCAAGTTCGCCGCCCTCCTAGATCTTTTTCTAACCACCAATCCTGACCAGTACACAATTACCAGTTGGTCTGCTATTAGGTACTTCCGACCACAAACTTACTATAACGGTTTGAGAATTGCCACTTCTACAGAAGGATCCACTATTGCCTCGCATAATCTGGCATTACAATTCTGCAAACTGGGACGATCTAAGTGAGTTCTGCTTATATTTTACTTGGCTCGACGTCTGCTTTGGCACTGACGACCCGTTAGTCTGCTGCGAAGAGATCACGCAAGTAATCTCCTCAGGAATGGAAGCATATATCCCAAATTCCATAAGTTACCGTCAAAAGGAAAGCCCTGGTTCGACAGAAGATGTGAAAGAGCTGTAGGTATGAAACAGCAAGCCTACAAGTACTGGCAGCAAAATCAGACCGCTGAAAATCGCAATTATTTTGTCGAAGCGAGAAACGAATGCAAACGTGTGATCGACGAAACTAAGGACAAACACAATCAAAGGATCAGGAATAAACTTTTGCAATGCCCCAGTGGCTCCAGGAGTTGCTGGTCGGTAGCAAAGGCAGTAAGTAATAACTTTACAAAAACGTTTCCCCCACCTTTGACAGACGAAAGTGGCACCACGGCGACTACAACCAAGGAAAAAGCAAACATGCTCGCCAAAATGGTTACATCGCTCTCTACCTTTGACGTCCCCAAGGCAAGGCTCTCCCCACCATATCGAACATCAACACTACCATGGCAGAAGTCAAGTTTCATCACCGTGATATTCGTAAAATCCTTAAAGAACTAGATATGCAAAAAGCATCACAACCGGACGGAATAACTGTCATCGTGTTCAAGAACTGCGCCAAAGAACTATAACACCCGTTTTTTCCAGGCTTTTTCTATATCTTACGGAAAAGGGATTTACCCATCTTCTTCGAAAGGCGCACGAGTGCAACCTGTTCCAGAAAGGCAAGAAAACCTCACCCTGAAACTATCGCCCAATTGCCTTGCCTCCAATAATCTCCAAAGTCATGGAACGTGTAGTCAATCAGCAACTACTCAAGTACCTCGAGAACAACAGAATAATCAGCGATAATCAATACGGCTTTCGCGAAGAGAGATCGACAGGAGATATATTGGCCTATATCATCTATACAGGGTGAGTTTTTTAAAGTGTTATAATGCTATACCGGGAAAACGGTTTGGAAAATTTTCATGAAAATTTGATGACGTCATATTTTACCATATTTTTTACATTTTTCCCCTTTCTTGATTTTGAGGGGTTAGTTTGGGTTACTTTGACATCTCAAATAGATTGATGTATTTTTGTTTCCAAAATTCGAATTTACATAAAAACTACGTAAGCATGTGCATTTTATTTAAAATTGTTTCCATGTTTACGGAGCTATTAGAAATTTAAGATATTAGAATAAAAAAACACTTACAACTTAACCACAGTTTTTTTCAACGTCTATTATGTTTGAGAAGATGTTCAAAATGCCTTCCTTGAACTTCTAAACACTTTCGCACTCTTCGCTTGAATGAATTTCGCACCCGTTCTAACATTTCAGGTGTCACTAATAAGCAGGCAGAACGGATTCGGTGTTTCATGTCATCTAGTTGTAGGTGCGCTTACCATTACTTTTTCTTTTATAAAACCCTACAAAAAGAAATCAAGGGGTGTTAAATCCGGGGACCAAGCAGGCCAGTTGATCGGGCCGGATCGACCAATCCACCTGTTTTCAAATATTTGATCTAAATAATTTCGGGCCTGAATTGCATAATGGGGTGGAGCCCCATCCTGCTGAAACCTCGTGTCAAGATTTATGTCCATCGGGTTCAATAATTGGCGTGATTGGTTTCTTAAAAAATGTGTGTACATTTCTCCATTTAAATGTCCTTCAAAAAAATGCGGACCAATAACTCTATCCCCAATAATGCCACACCACACATTAACTGACCAGGGATGTTGATTTGGTCGAGTTCGCATCCAGTTTTGGATTTCCTGCGCCCAATAGTGCATATTGTGCCTGTTTACCTTTAGAAAAGGAACCAAACAAAAATTAAAAATTAAACCTGTGCTAATGAGAAATAGCTTAATGTTACCTGCCCACAATTATGGAAACTGGCTTCGTCTGAAAAAATAATATTCTTCAAGTACCTGTTATTTTCTTGCATTTGTCTTATTACCCAATGACAAAAGGAGACGCGATTTTCAAAGTCTTGCTCGTACAGCTCTTGGTGAAACGTAATGTGATATGGATGAAACTTGTACAAGTGCAATATGGTCATAACTGATTTTTGACTCATTCCAGCATCGAAAACAAGCCGCCTGGAATTTACATGAGGGTCAATAGCTACCACTCCTAAAACACCAACTGCCCTCTCTTCTTTCGTTTGGCTTCTTCTTCGAACTCGTGGTTTCGCTTTCAAATTGCCAGTAGTCGACTTCTGGTTTCCAGCCTTTTGAAGGCCATGTGAGACTTCGGGTTATTAGCAAACCTCTCTGCTCACACTAGTGCAGCTTGTCTGTAATTTTTTCTGCACTCTCCCAAAATTAACAACATATACACTTGAACATTAAAATTCGCTTCCATGTTTTACGCAATAAACATAAATTATTAATACAACGTCAAAATTCTTAAATGACTTATGTAAAAAATCGCATTTCTATGGAAACGCGTTATGAAGGAAGGGGCGATCTTAATTGATAAGATTTTTTTCTAATTCAATCAAATTTTGGTTCATCATAATTTCGTAAACATGGAAACAATTTTCTGCCTGCTTATTAGTGACACCTGAAATGTTAGAACGTGTGCGAAATTCATTCAAGCGAAGAGTGCGAAAGTGTTTAGAAGTTCAAGGAAGGCATTTTGAACATTTTCTCAAACATAATAGACGTTGAAAAAACTGTGGTTAAGTTGTAAGTGTTTTTTTATTCTAATATCTTAAATTTCTAATAGCCCCGTAAACATGGAAACAATTTTAAATAAAATGCACATGCTTGCGTAGTTTTTTTTATGTAGATTCGAATTTTGGAAACAAAAATACATCATTCCATTTGAAATGTCAAAGTTACCCTCCACCCCTCAAAATCATGAAAGGGGAAAATGTAAAAAATATGGTAAAATATGTCCCCCTACATCACTGTGACGTCATCAAAATTTCATGAAAAATTTCCAAACCGTTTTCCTGGTATAGCATTGTAACACTTTAAAAAACTCACCCTGTATATGGAGTAATTGCAGAACTACGGAGAGTCTCGAGCGATTGCGTTGGATGTTTCGAAGGCATTCGACAGAATTTGGCATGATGAACTGCTCAACAAACTGCAGTTCTTCGGACTGCCAGCATTCTCGTTGCAGCTGGCTTGCCAGATTCCTTAAAAACCGATCTCTGCATGTTGCAGTTGATGGACACATCTCAGACACATTCATCATTAACGCGGGCTTGCCTAAGGGCGCAATGATTTCACAAATCTGTTCTTCATCTATATTAATGACCTGTTGACCGAAACGAATAATCCTGTTTACAGTTTTGCAGATGACAGTACCCTTGTCTCCCAATTTAGATCAGAAAAACCTTTACCAGCGACTGAGACTTATCACCGCAGACAGGAGCAGATTACGGAAATTAATCAAGGCCTGGAGAAAGTTTAAAGTTGGGCGCAGATTACAGCAATTAATCAAGACCTGGAGAAAGTTCAAAGTTGGGGCGACAGAAATTTGGTCCAGTTCAACGCAGCAAAGACCAAGAGGGCCAATATGGCGGGCCCCGACATCATTATGGCAGGATCGACCATTCCTTCATCCTCGTCAATCGGACTGCTGGGTGTCTTGGTCAACAGCAATATTTCCTGGCATGACCAGAAGCTTGGTGAGCTATTTCGCAACAAAAAACTGTATACACCGCAGCAGTTGCTCTTGCTCTACAAAGCGCCAAAAATCGTGCTTAGAATATTGCTCAAACATCTGGGATGCCGCACCAAAGTACACCCTAAAGCTGCTGGATTCGATTCAGAAGAGAGTTGTGCGTCTTGTCGGCGATCCGGAGTTGACCCGGAATCTGGATAGTCTGCAACACCGCAGACATGTGGCCGAGATTTCCCTGTTTTACAGATACTTTCATGGCAGATGTTCCCAGGATTTAGCCCGCCTCATCCCGGCCCTGGCAACGCCTGTCAGACAGTCACGACAGACGGCAAGATCGCACCAGTTCATCGTACAACTGGAAACACCTAGAACATCGTTTTACAAGAACTCCTTTGCCTGGCATACTGCATCACTGTGGAACTCACTCCCAGGACATCTGTTTCCCCCTAATTACAACCTACAACTATTCAAGAATCGTGTCAATCAACATCTTCGCACACCCACTGCTCGTCGAGCGCCATAAGATCTCACTTTAATATGTGTGCCACTACCATAAAAAAGACATAATTTTAGTCTATTAAATAGATAGAAAATATTAAGTACCGTTTCTTTTATTCAATTTGACTCGGTTCAAAGTGATTTTTGATGTGTAAACATCTTACGCGGCGGTATAAGGGTAAATCTCGGCAAATGGGACGGAAATCTGGGGACGGAAACGCGTAAACCGATGTGACATCATAACCCATGCGCATTGAGGAGCAAGCTAATCCACGACGGCCGCCAAGGAATGCCGCGATTGCAACGACTCAAGTGGCGCTTCTAAAAAGCTAGCCACTAGGGCGGTATTAGAGTTTCATGTCCATGATGTCGATAAGGAAGTTTACACATCAGTGTCACGAGTAAACAGCCTTCGCTAGTTCATAGAAATAAACTAAGCGTCATTTTCACCTGTGCAACTGCATGAGTATATTTGTATTTTTTTTAACTATTTCTTTTAATTAATTTAGCTTAACTCCTAGTTACTATAATTAATTTATCTCCGGCTCGATTTAATCTCAACTTAACTACTAATTATTGTTTTTTATCTATTAGTACACTCTACATTTGAACCGATTACTATCTGTAACTTGCCTTCACTGATTTAAGTTTGATTTTTTTGGTCATTTAATTTATTACTTAATACATTTTTGGAATATTAATTCCGAATTACTTTGGGGCGATAATCGAATTGTATGTGTCATAGTGCATTTTGACGAAGGTTCCAAACGTTAACTTCGTGCGTGTCATCCGTAAACCCCTCGGAGGGGTGTGGTGGCATCATGTAGTAAGTCCATCAATCGTTTGTCTCCAGGATTCTCTATCTTGGGCGTGGTGTATTGCTTCTTGCAGGCTCTCTCCTATCAGATTTTTCATTTGGTCTACCCATCGCGGCGGTGAACGTCCTCTTGGTCTTCGTCCATTTACTTTTCCTTCTATGATCAGCTTCTCCATTGCCTCTGATCTCCTGGCAATGTGTCCAAAGTATTTTATATACTGCTGGTTGACATAAGTGGATAGTCTGGTTTTGATTCGCAGTGGTCTCAGAATTGATTCGTTGGTGCGGTGTGCTGTCCATGGAATTCGGAGCATTCTTCTATAGCACCACATTTCTAGAGCATCAACTCTGCGACGGTCTGCCATTTTCATTGTCCACGTCTCTGCTGCATAAGTCGCTATGGGGAAAATGAGAGGTCGTATAGGCCTGAGTTTGGTGTTAATTGTGATGGAAGTGTTCTTCCAGATACGAGTGAGTTTCGCTGTTGAGTTTCGTGCCATGGCGATACGCCTACGGATTTCAGTTTCACAAACTCCGGTATTGGTGCCAACAGATCCAAGATATTCAAAGTGATTGACCACTTGGTAACCAGCGACATTTGTAATGTCAGGGCTGTTGTTGCTAGCCCGGTCAACAATCATTACTTTAGTTTTTGAATTATTGATATCCAGTCCGTACCGTCTGCTTCTGCATTATATTAATGAGTCCATGCTCGTCTTTTGCTATTATCAGGGTACCATCCGTACCGTAGGTTGCTAATTTTTCTGCCGCCAACAGTGATGCCACCCTTCCACTCTTCAAGAATCCCCCTAATAATGTATTCACTATAGGTATATATTGACGAGAAGGAGATATAAATAATGCAGCCTTGTCTCAACCCAGCAGCAGTCGAGAAGGTGTCAGAGAGAGTATCATTGAGTCGTACCGTTTGACCTATATAGTACTTCTACTAGGTGTATCAGATGTTTCGGTGTTCCCATCTCGGCAAGAATGTTCCAGAGCTTCGAACATTTTACCTTGTCAAAAGCCTTCCTGTAATCTACGAAATACATGAGCATTTTAACATTAAACTCCCTGGTTTTTTCGATGATCTGTCGAACGTTCAAGGTCTGTTCGAGAGCTGCTTTCCCTGGAACAAATAATCCAGTCTGTTCGTCAGGTATTTGTCTGAAGAGAAATTCTTCAGCCTCTCGATCAGTATCCCGAGCATGATTTTGCTAGCATGCTGACTTAGGGCAATCGTACGATAGTTCCCACAGTCGAGAGGGAACCTTTTTTATATAGAGGCACGAAAATGGAATGGCACCATTGTTCTCAGGTCCCAGTCGTCCAGATCTTCTGACATATGCTGTGTATGATGGATATCCCCAATTCGCCCATGTTTTTCAGTACTTCAGCGGTAATTCCATCACATCCTGATGCTTTTTGATTTCGTAGTTTTTTCACTGCTTGTTCCCCTACCTCCTTAAGTATTGTTGGCTCGAGTTCTTCGCTTAGGTCTCCTGGGTTGGACTGCAGGTCATCTTGGAAGAGCTCTGTGCAATACGTCCGCCACACACTAGATGTCTTTTGCATCCGTAAATACATTGCCCTCGTTGTCCCTGATGATTTGTATTGTGGGTTTGAACTCGCGTGCCAGGTACTTTACTTTACCATAGAGCTCAGTGGAGCGGTTTTCTATGCATGTCTCTCTAGTTCTATGCATATTCTGCCTATGTGATTGTTTTTATCTCTTCTGCAGGAAGATTTTATTTTATTATTCATGTTTCTTGTTAGCTGTTCTATTTCTGGGCCTGTACCTGATGTTCGAATAGCCGTTTTTCGTTTAATGTCAGTGTTTCATCTGATATCCAATGTTCAAGTTTTGCTTTATTTGAGCTTTTTGGTATGCTGTCTGCTGCTTCTTTAATCCATTTCTCAGCACTCCTCCACATTTGATCCGGGCCTCCTTCCAGTTGGGGAGGTACATTGTTTCCGAAGGTTTCTTGAAAGATTATTGGTTCAGGGGCGTTAATTCTTTTGGCCTTTGTTTTAGGTATTGGTTCGCTCAATTTGATCTTAAAATTTGCCCCGAGTACATTATGGTCGGATCCGCACTCAGAAGAGTGATGTTTGGATCAATTTTATTAAAATTCAAAACGCTTTAAGGTGCAAACATTGCTAGATTTTTTTATTAAAATTGTTAATATACTATAATTTTTAATAAATATAAATTTACATTTTTAAGTGTCTCCAATCTCCAATTCCACATAGACTATAAAGTTAGTATGACGAATCGAAAAATCGATTTTTCATAAATTGATTTTAATGAAAACGATTTTTAAAATGGCGGTTTAGATCGTTTAAAAAAGTCGGATTAATTTATAAAGATCGACATTTCCACACAAAAAAAAACCTTTAAAGGTCAAGTGATAGTTTCAATATACGCTGTCACCAAAACAGAATACATTATTTACAATAATCTATAAATTGCCCAATTATGACAAATATATTGAAGGTGATTTTGCCCAATCTTGTATAATGAGGTGCATGGTATGTGTGCGCCTAGTCATCATACGCCAAATCTCTTTTAATAGAAAATATTTCGATCTTGGCCCAACATAATAGGATGCAGATTTGGCAATACCAAAGAAGGATAATTTTAAAATAAAAATAAACATGTCGGTTTGCAGCCTGTAAGTTTACAATGCAATTAAAACGTAGCTTTCACTATAAACATATTTAAATTCATCAAAAAACAAAATGTCACATATATATTGCTATTAAAGGAAACAACGGTTTGTCGCTTAAGAGGACTAAATGAATATTTGAATAATACGTCTCATTTATTTCTATGGGGCTTGGATCATTAATTTGTAATCGCATGACAATTGCAATAGGTCAGCGAATGCATCAAACAGAATTCCAAGTGAAATGCAATTATGAAATATGATGCTATAAAGTCGCCAATTTCTCCACATTAGGTTTACCGAAATCGTTTAACAACTTTGGAAATTAAACTATTCAAAACTAAATTAGATAGTTATTTTAATGTCAATATTTCATGTTGACAGTAGCGTGTCCAGCCGCGTAATGGGGAAGCTGTGCAGGTGAATGCTCGCCGGAGTCTAACCCGCCGAGGGCGGATAAATTTTGGGTGCCCCGTCCAATTTTTACTTAAATATCATTAAAACAGTTAAAAAAACACGCCTTCTACGAGGGAACAAACCGGATTTTACCAAGCATTATTGAACAATTTTTGAGGATACCCAGAAGTCGTTAAAATCGTTAAAAAAACACACCTTTGGCGCGAGAGATTCAAGTTGGTTGGTCTACAAGTTGAGTAAGCCCGCAGCTGATGGCAAATCCTTCAGCTTCTCTACCTTCGTTGTCGGTCTTCTTGTGATGTTTGAACCAGTTGGTGTATCGCTCGGAGGGCGCTATCGAACATTGTAACCAAACAACCTTGACGTCATGTGGCAGGGATTAACCAAGTTTATATGTTGTCTCTATAGACAACATATAAACTTGGTCAATCCCTTGACGGTGAACTTGAGCCACATGACGTCAAGGTTGTTCGGTTCGAGTGTTTCCTCGCGGTGACATGAAAGGTCGCTTCGGACAAAAAGGCATATTCCGGACTTATGTCTAAATCGGGTATGTAAGTCGTAACCAGGATAGGGGTAGTTTACTATTGTTGTTGTAGAACATTCTTTAGGTTAGTTTGGGCTAGGCAACTAATGAGCCTGACAGTTTGTGCTTGTATTTTTTGATAAAGTTATCTTGATTTTTCGAAGGAGTCCTCCAATTAAAAATTGTTTTTTTTTGGTGCATCAGTTTATGTGAGGGTGTCTGTTTCCCCCGGTTAATATATTTGTGGTAATAAAGGAGGATCTTGGTGGATAATCACAATAATAGAAAGTGAGGTTGGGAATGGCGTCTGTTTGTTCGTCGTGTTCCTCAGATATTACAGAGGAAAATAAGAGTGTATCATGTGATAGCTGCATGCTGCGATTCCATTCCATTGAAAAATGCTTGGGCCTTTCTGCAAGTGAAGTCCGGGCAGTTGTGTTAAAAACCCGTTCATTAATATTATTCTGTGTTGAGTGCCGCGAAGCTTTCAAGAAGATTTCTAACTTGAACTTGGTCAAGCAGGTTTCGGTGCTGAAGGAAGAGGTTCAAAAAACTAGAAATGACTTGGATTTGGTGGTTTCAAAGGTAACAAAGTTGGAAGCAAAAATTTCTAAACTAGAGATAAGTGATAGGGCTGCAACAACAACAGTCGGTACGGTTTGGCCTGATAGTGCACTGGATATGCTAGCAGAAATGCAAGATCGGGCCACCCGAACTAACAACAGAATAATGTTTAACGCTGGTGAATCGGTATCGAAAGATGTCAGAGAACGTGTAAACCACGCCAACCGTATGATAAACACATATCTGCAAAAGATGTCAATCAACACGACAGAGTTTAAATCAATAAGGGTGGGAAAAAGTAATCCAAGACTATTAAAGGTCATTTTTGTAGACAGAAAATTTGTAGGAGAATGTTTAAAGCATCAAAATGCCTTAAAGGAAGATAAAATCAAAATAAGTGTAGACTTAACACCATTTCAGCAAAAGGCATTGGAGGAGATTCAGTGTGAGCTAAAAACTAGAAGAGATAATGGCGAGGATGATCTGGTTGTTCTACAAGTAAATGGGATACACAAAATAATAAAAAAATCCACTAACCATCTGTTTTAAATTGTTCATATGAAGTTATTATTATCATAGAATCGTGGTTAGGTGATGATTTTTCCGAACACGGGTACAATATTTTCCGTTGCGATCGGAGTGCTGAAACAAGTAGCAACAAGTGGGGTGGGAGGGTAATCATTGCAGTTTCTGACAGGTTCAGATCAAAAGTTATTCCTTCGCCAGCTACGAATATCGAAGAATTATTCATAGAAGTTTTTATCAATAAGCAACGTTATGTCATATGATCAGTTTATCTACCTCCAAGGACCCCTCTAGAGTGTTACATAGACTATTGTGAATCAGTGAGTGGTATTTGCCAAACTTATCCTGATAGTAAATTTATATTACTGGGAGACTATAACTTATCGGAGGTATTTTGATATAATGATGGTATGGGAGCTTCCGTGGAATGTCCACAGAATTCACACGCTATGGTGCTTTGTGAATATATGTCATTTCTTTTTTTTTTTCAGAAACTAGTGCATCCTAATGATAACGGTAGATATTTAGATTTAATATTTACAAACATGTCTGAAGTCAGGGTTGTTCCAGCCATAGATCCCCTAATACATTGATCTGGTTGTACCAACCATAGATCCCCTTACACATTTGATCTATCATGTAATACTGAGTCCAATATGAAATATGAAGAATATTACTTTGACTTCAGAAATGGTAACTATTTAGCGATTAATGGCTACTTGGCCAGTGTCAACTGGGATGAGTTGTTTTTTGGCTTGGATATTGATTCAGCTGTACAAAGGTTTATTCCAAGAAAGCTCATAAAAAGGTCTAACTTTCCTAAATGGTTTTCTCCTCATTTAAAAAACTTAGTTATTTCAAAAAAGCTAGTCATAAGAAATACTTGCATACAAAACTTGAAGCTGATTACTTACTGTTTTCTGATTTAAGTACTAAATTCAAGGCAGAAAGTCAGAGGTGTTACTCGAGTTATCTAAGCACGGTTGGTAAAAACTAACAATATAATCCATCTCATTTCTGGAAATACATTAACGATAAAAGAAAGTCTAACAGTGTTCCAGGTCATATGCATCTTGATGACCAAACTGCAGATGACCCCCAATCTATAGCTGACCTGTTCGCTGAACATTTTGCCAGGGTGTATGATCCCACAATATGCACCCTACCTGAAACTGGGTCATGTCCCAAAGAAAATATTTCTTTCCAAAATATTAGAATTTCTGAAATCTATGAATCCATTTGTCAACTGAAAAATTATTTTTCTACAGGTCCAGACAATATTCCAAACTACTTTTTAAGAACATGTTCATTCACAATTTCTAAACCTTTATATATTCTGTTCAACTTATCTTTGTTAACCGGCATCTTTCCAACTAGATGGAAAGAAAGTTATGTAACACCTATTCACAAATCAGGTGGAAAAGAAAATATAAAAAACTATCGTGGTATCTCTAACCAGTCAGCTGTGCCGAAGTTATTTGATAAGTTGGTCTATAATCAATTAAGTTGGCAGTGCAAGGGACTGAGTTGGCAGTGCAAGGGACTGTTATCAGCGAAACAACATGGGTTTGTAGCTGGGAAATCCACAATAACTAATTTGGTAGTATATGAAATGGACCTGTTAGAAGCCTTGGAGAGCAGAGAACAAGTGGACTCAGTCTACACTGACTTCTCCAAGGCTTTTGATAGAGTCAATTTTGACCTTGTGATATCAAAATTGTATAATTTAGGATTTTCCAAGGAAGCCATAAAATGGATGTCAAGCTTTCTGAAGGGTCGGGAACAAAGAGTCAAACTGTTTGATTTTTTGTCAAATACTTTTAAGGTTTCATCAGGAGTACCTCAAGGTGGCCACTGTTCACCTTTGCTATTTGATCTCTTTGTGAACGGTGTTAGTGATGGCTTGCAATCCTTAGTCCTGCTCTTTGCGGATGACTTGAAACTGTATAGAGTGATAAGAGGTCTCACCGACATTCTGATATTGCAGAAGGATATTGATACACTTTGGAATTGGAGTCTCACCAATAACCTTGCACTTAATATAGATAAGTGTTTCCAGATCAGCTTCTTCACAGGCAATAAGAAATATCAGTCAAACTATTCTATGAATAATTTGAACTTAGGTTATAAGAGTCGGGTTGAGGATCTGGGTATCACTTTTAATGAGAATGTTAACTTTATTGATAACATTAAAAGGTCTGAAACTCCTTGGATTTACATTGAGAAATTGTAGTGAGTTCCCAATTGATGGAACAAAAGTTGTGTATTGTTCGCTTATTCGCTCTCAACTTGAATATGGAACACAGGTCTGGTCTCCCATGTATGATCAGTACATTACCTTAATAGAAAAAGTGCAGAATAAATGTCTTAAATATTCTGCTTATAAAATGGGAATCCCAGCGGTAAACTATGATAAAAAAATAATATTAGATATAGTAAAATTAACAACACTTTCCCATAGAAGGACTCAACTTGACTCTGTATTTATTTTCAAACTACTAAACAACATTATTCACTGTCCTGAACTTTAGAACTTTTGAGTAGAATCAGTTTCATTATTCCACAGCGCAGACTGAGATCCTCTAAGCTTTTTCACATAACATTTCACACTACTAACTATGGCTGTAATAATCCATTTGATAGGGCCTTTAGATTTATAAACAAACACTGTGATATTGATTCTTTTGGCTTGAGTTTAAATCAGTTTAAAGCTATTATACAGGGTGTTACTTAATGATATATCATAACTTTAAGGGCGCATTCCTGGACCTATTTTCGGTAGAAAAGTTCATATGTGTCTTAAAATGTCTGGTTTTTAAGATACAGGGTGTCAATTTAAAAAAAAAATCGGATTTTTATTAATATCTCAAAGATCCTTTTGCCGATTTTGTTGAAATTTGGCAGCGTTGTTTTTAGTGATAAGGAGCTAGTTTTTCCCTAATTAGATAATAATTATTAAATTCAGTGGCGTCCCGGGGGGCATCTTCACGACTATTATTGACAGAAAAAGTGTACGCCACTGACTGTTTTCTAATTTTATTATTTTTTCAGATTAGGCAACTAAGAACAAAACTTTCTTGTCTCTTGACTTTTTCCACATCTTGCTTCGTTTTCAAGAAAAAAATTAAAACCAGTTTATAGCATCACCACAGAATTAATTCACGTAACTTGTAGAACATTTATTTTGAAGTCATTTCTTACAATCTAACGAACCATAAGCAATAAAAAATAAACAAAGTATTTACGAAAAATGTTGAAAATGACCACCTCTCGCTCGTATACAGGCTTCTGCTCTTCTTCTCATCGATTCTCTAACTCCTTCAAAAATTCCATACGTGTTACGTATGGTTTCACATCCATTAATAATTTTATTTCTTAGCTGTTCTAATGACTCAATTGGTGTACTATAAACTAAGGTTTTTAGGTGCCCCCAGAAATAAAAATCTAAACTATTCAAATCAGGCGATCTAGGTGGCCAGAATTGTGGTCCTTCACGACCTATCCAACGATTTCGGTAAACTCTGTTTAAATATTCACGAGCCAATATGCTAAAGTGGGCTGGAGCACCAGCATGCATAAACCAATGTTGCTGCCGTAACTGAAGAGGAACATCTTCAAGAAGTAAAGGCAAATCATTTTGAAGAAAATCACTGTAAATGTGTCCGTCAAGGCGTCCTGGTAAAAAAAATGGTCCAATTAAATAGTCGTCTATGATACGGATCCATACGTTGAGTGAGAATTGTTCCTGAAAATATGACTCTGCAATGGCATGCGGATTTTCTTGGGCCCAGTTATGATTATTATGAAAATTAATTATGACATTCCTAGAAAAATTAGCTTCGTCCGTAAACATAATGTTGGAATCAAATTGAGGATTTTCTGCAACTTTTTGGAGATACCATCTACAAAATTGCATCCGCGGCTCAAAATCTCTTGGAAGAAGTGCCTGAACCCTTTGTATGTGGTAACGATACAATAACGAATTCCTCAAAATTTCCCATACCATTTTGTAGCGGATATTTAATTCCCTATTAATTTTTCGCGTACTAGTTGCTGGATTCTCTTCAATGGCATGTAGAACAGCTTCCTCAACTGCCGGGGTTCTAATTGTACGAGGTCTTCCCTCGGAGCTTTTAGGTTTAAAACTGCCACATTCAGTCAGACGACGATGAATGTTTATAAATATTTTTCTATCTGGAAGAGCACGATGAGGATACCTCTCTTGATAGAGTCGCCGGGCCTCCATGGAATTACCATTAGCAAGCCCATAAAGGAAATGCATTTGTGTCATCTCTAAATTAGAATAGTTTACCATTTTTATTGTCAGCACAACTAACAAGGAAAGAATAAACTAGAGCAGAAAATGAAAACAAGCTGTCATTCAATGTGAATTACATAATGTTTATAACAACAAAACAACAGTCGCTAGCAGAGAGCAAAGTTAACTTGATTTTATGTCATCAATAATTTTTCGAGATGCTGATCATGTATACCTAAATGTTTATTTTTTTTTTCTTGAAAACGAAGCAAAATGGGGAAGGAAGTCAAGAGACAAGAAAGTTTTGTTCTTAGTTACCTAATCCAAAAAATTAATAAAATCTGAAAAAAAAGTCAGTGGCGTACACTTTTTCTGTCAATAATATTCGTGAAGATGCCCCCCGGGACGCCACTGAATTTAATAATTATTATCTAATTAGGGAAAAACTAGCTCCTTATCACTAAAAACAACACTGCCAAATTTCAACAAAATCGGCAAAAGGATCTTTGAGATATTAATAAAAATCCGATTTTTTTTTAAATTGACACCCTGTATCTTAAATACCAGATATTTTAAGACACATGTTTATATGAACTTTTCTACCTAAAATAGGTCCAGGAATGCGCCCTTACAGTTATGACATATCATTAAGTAACACCCTGTATATAGTAAATTGTTGGTTTTTTTTTTGATGTGAATATAAAGAGTAGATTTACTTGAAGATATTATATTTATTGTTATTATTATGCTGTAATGGGGTGATCCCGTAAATTTAATAAATAAATAAAAAATAAAACATACATGTGTTTCTGTAAGGGCTAGTATGTGTGGTCTATTTGCTTGTAGATGTTGATGTACCGAATTTATGTTTCTATTTAGGCCCCGTATGTTGCAGAAATCTATTCTAAATTGGTTCGGTATTTTTTGCAGTCTGTGAAATGCGTAATGAAGGGCTCCCAGGATCACCCAGCGCCCGGAGATCCGAATGGCGGGGAGTTTACTTCCGGAATATTTTTTATTTATTTATTTATTTTTTCAAATTAACGGGTTACACCCAATCGGTTACAGAGTTCATAGTCTTTATACAATCAAACTATAACCTAGACTTAATACTAATAGAATTTAAAGCTAATTATGCTAGTTATATAAATAAAAAAAACAAATATAAAAATTGCATGCATCAAAAAAGTATAAAATGTGGATGATACAATAAACACTAACTATAGGAGAGATTTTTAAGGGATTTCTTTAAATTGTATAAGGTCGTGTTAAAAAAATCTGTCTTACACATGTTGCAATTCATCATAACCCTATTGATACCATTATTCTGACCATATAATGTCCTATGCTGATGTAATTCAAAGCACCTATGTACACGTAAAGATCTTGTGGTACCAAAAAATTTAACCTAATCAAAAGGTCAGGACAGTCACATAGCCCATTTACAAGTTTAAATGTAAAAATGACATCAGCAGCATCTCTTCTGGATTTCAGAGAACTTATGTTTAACATCTTTTCCAATTTATCATAGTCAACATTTTCAACTGGGATATTTAATTTATAGGCAATATACCTTAAAAACTTTCTCTGAACTCCATCAAGCATATTTTGATAAGATCCAAAATAGGATGACCACACAGTGGAGGAGTTCTCCAAATGTGGTGGCACCAATGACACATATAACGTTTTAATAGCTGAAATATTATTAAAATCCCTTGTGTTGCGCTTTATAAATCCTAACATCCTCATAGCCTTGTTCCTGCAAACCTCAATGTGATGATAAAAAGTAAACCCACAGTCAAAAATTATTCCAAGATCCTTTATAGTCTGAACTTGCTCAATATAAGTGTTATTAAAATAATATCTATTTGTAGTCTTATTTTTCAACCTAGAAAACTGAATATATTTACATTTTGAGATATTAAGTTTCATTTCATTGGCACAACACCACTGATAAGACCCATCCAGATCAGCCTGAAGTTTCAAGAGGGAATCAGTTTGGTGAATTGGTAAGAAAATTTTAATATCATCAGCATACATAAGAAAACTACAATATTGAAATGAAGGCACAACATCATTCATAAAAATGCTGAACAAAATGGGGGCAGGATGAGGTCCTTGAGGAACACCAGAAGTTACATCTACAGGTTTAGAAAGAAAGCGGTTAATCCACATAATTTGCTTTCTTTTAGTTAGGTACGAGCTAAACCATTTCAGCAGTACACCCTGAATACCATATGCACTAAGTTTTTTGACTAATATGCTGATGTTGACCTTGTCAAACGCTTTAGCAAAATCGGCATATACTGAATCCATAGCAAAACCTGATTCCAACGTTTCAACAATATTCTCCACATAAACAAGTAGATTAGATGAAATCGATCTGCCATCCAAAAATCCAGGCTGTTGGGTGACTATGATATTCCTAAACTTGTGAGTCATAAATTCAGATACAAAAGACTCAAAAACCTTTAGTATCAGTGACATTAAGGATATGGGTCTATAATTCTCCACATGTTCCTTATTCCCACAATTTTTAAATATTGGAGCCACATAGGACACTTTCCATGTTTGTGGGAAACAACCTTCACAGAGCGATTATTTTAATAAAATCCATAGTGGTCGTGACAATGCAAAGGCACACCCTCTCAGAAAAGTACCCGGTATATTATCGGGACCAGGTCCCTTTGAAATATCCAATGAAGATAGTTTCTCAAATATTTCTGAGATTCCAATACTGAACTCATAGGCATTAAGATTAAATCCAAAATCATTAGGGATACCTGCTACTGAATCTTTGGGATCTTCATCAACACTTGCAAAATAATTAGCAAAGGCCTCCACAATGTGATTTCCATCTTCAAACCTTTCATTATTATACATTATAACAGGAGGTATATCATTAGTGTTATTTTTATAGTGAATGTAGTTCCAAAACCTTTTTATGTCAGTTTTTAGATTTACTTGAATATTATTAATGTATGTATCATAATCCTTCTTAGCTTTGTCTTTACATAATGAGCGTAGATTAGTAAAAATTAAGTAGTCAGCAGAACTATTTGACAACTTAAATTTCTTATGTGCAGCTTTCTTGTCAAAAGTTAGCATTTTAAGGTCTTGACTAAACCATTTTGATCCTGGAAGCACCATCATGTCCATATATTCCTACTGTGGAACCCGGGTACCACCAGCGCGAAAGCGGAACGTGATTCGGAAAAACTACTTAGCGCTTCCCAGTTCTGGTGGGGTGGTCTTTCACCGAATGATGCGACTAGGCGTATGCATCTATACCACCTAGGGCCACCTCCACTGATAGCATCGGCCTCAGACTCATTTCTTTGGTGGTCCCTAGTCTGACAGGGGTAAGAATGGGGTTTGTTGGGTCACTTCCCAGTGATCAGCTCCAGACTTTGTATTTTGGTATTCTCCAGCCTGGAGGAGGACGATGGGATTTGATGGACCACATCCCGTGGAAACTCGGAATGGCGGGGGCGTCACTCCCCGTAATCAAACTGCTCTCCCCAGTTTGACGTTCCCGCCTGCTAATACAATGCAGCCCCTCTTGTCCCAAACTGCCATTGATCAGCTCCAGACTTTGTAGTTCGGTGTTCTCCAGCCTGGGGGAGGACGATACGATGAGATTTGATAGGCCACATCCTGTGGCAACTCGGAATGGCGGGGGCGTCAATCTCCGTAATCAAACTGCTCTCACCAGTTTAACGTTCCTGCCAGCTAATACAATGCAGCCCCCCTTGTCTTAACCTGTCATTGATCAGCTCCAGACTTTGTACTTCGATGTTCTCCAGCCTGTGGGAGGATGATGGGATTTGATGGGCCACATACCGTGGCAACTGACAATTTCCTTAAAAAAATTTTGAAGTGAAAACTTCTTTTGACGAATACCATACATACATATAACATATTTGATTTGTGCATAATGTATTTCGTTTAGCAATTTTTGAAGTGAATACTTCTTTGGCCGCATGAGAGGAAGTGAATTTTCGTCTCGCAACTCACAAGAGAGCTAAAGTATATGACTCTCTCTTTCTCTCTTATAGAATTGGTATTATGTATTAACATCATAATTCAAAAGTTTCATGTACTTACTCTAAAACATGAAATCTCTCCAGAAACCTTACAAATCAATCAAAATCACTCGCACACAACTCGCACATAATTTTCATTTCATTCTCGGCGTACCTTCCCCTATAAAAAAAAACAAAATTAAGGCAAATTCGAATTTGGATGTCAGATTAGTACAGTTTAATTTTTTTTATGGAGACGTAACAACTAACAACATGCTAAAAAGAGACAGCAATATGATGGAGCGATTTTCGGGACGAAAATTATTTTTGTAAGAAAGCCTAGTAGTCAGTGAAGTAGATACTTTTTCGAGGTGTCGTTGCGGTGGAGTAGTTCGTAGAACATCCCGAGTCAAACACAAGCCGCGTTTACATCTCTTTGCTTGGACGTATTTACAAATTTCTTTTGAATGGAATATGATCGAAGAATTCTACCATGAGTTACAGAACGGGTTAAAATCCTGCAAAAAACACGAAGTGAATATTACCATGGGAGATTTTAATGCCAAGATCGGCCGGGGAAGAACAGAAGCAGTGGTTGGAAACTTCGGGCTGGGAGTTCGTAATGAGCGAGGTGACCGTCTTGTTGAATTCTGTCAGGATAATGAATTAGTAGTGATGAACACCTTTTTAAATTACCACACAGACGACTTTATACCTGGAAATCGCCCCAAGATTCTCCTAAGAACATTGTTAGAAACCAAATTGATTTCATCTTAATTAACAACCGTTTCAAATATAGTTGTAAATCAGCAAAACATATACAGGAGCTGATATCTTCTCTGATCACAGTCTTCTGGTTGCTCAAATAGAGGTTAAATTAAAAACGTTAAAGAGAAGAATTGTACCCAGGTATGATCTGACAAAACTCAGAGATCCAGCTGTAAGAACAACGATCTCAGAACAACTTAAACAAGAGCTGACGGAAACTAACACCTCAGGAGACACAAATAATACATGGCTGCATCTTAGGCAGACTGTCGCACATATTACGAATCAACATCTTTCCATCAGTGCCCAATACAGACAAAAGAAACAGGAATGGATGACGGATGATATTCTGAACCTAATCGATCAACGTAGAGAATATACATTTCATAATCGCGACCGATACAGGGCCGTCCACCATGAAATTCAAAGGAAGTGCAGAATCGCAAAGGAAGAATGGTTAAATGGTAAGTGTCAGGACATGGAAGAATTACAGAGGAAACATGACTCATTCAACCTGCACAAGAAAATAAAAGAAACACTGGGAATGAACAGGAAACGTTCAAATGGCAATTTAATCAGAGACAATAATACCGTCATAACAGATATAAAGGAGAAATTACAAGCATGGAAACATTACATCCAGCATCTATTTAAGGATGACAGACCTGAACAACATGGTTTTTAAGAGACGAGTACTGGTCCAAACATCTTAAAAGAGGAAATTATACATGCCATCCGTCGTCAGTCAAAAAACGGTAAAGCTGCAGGCCCTGACTATATCTACGTTGATATTCTTAAACTAGCTGACTATAGTGTCGCCAGGGTTCTCACCGATTTGTTCAACACCATATACATTTCAGGAAGAATACCACAGGACTGGTTGAAGTCCACTTTTATCACGCTGTCAAAAAAAGCTAATGCCAAACACTGCTCAGAGTATCGTACTATAAGCCTTATGAGCCATGTACTAAAACTGTTTCTGAAGGTCATTCACAACAGAATATATAAAAAGTGTGAAGAAACTGTCTCAGACACACAGTTTAGTTTCAGGAGTGGTCTTGGAACAAGAGATGCTCTCTTTAGCATGCAGGTTCTGGTTCAGAGATGCTTGGATATGAATAGACCGGTATACATGTGTTTTATAGATTATGGGAAGGCTTTTGATAGGGTACAACATTCTAAAATGAGACAAAACCTTCAAAATATCCGGCTGGATCAGCGTGACATAAGAATTATCGCTAATCTATATTGGAACCAACGAGCTTCTGTTCAGGTGGAGAACCATGTATAGGATGAGATAGAAATTCAGGCAGGGCTGCGTGCTTTCCCCATTATTGTTTAATATCTACTCTGAGTCTATTTTGTCCTAGGCTCTGTCTGAAAACGAAAGGGGAATTTACGTAAATGGTGTACCAATAAATAACATCCGCTACGCTGATTGACAATGTTATTGAGCAGTTCTTCTCAGGATCTGCAATGGTTACTTTTTAAAATTTCATTTATATGCCGCATTTGGGAAAAAAGATGATATATTTTGCACTCATCGCTTTATTAATTCTAAATTTATTGATTTGATTTGCTGTTAATACGCTAGAAATTGCCGCATTTCTTAATGTAAATTAACTCTATTCCAAGTATGGGTTAACGATATATTTGTATTAGCATTTATAACATGTTGTGTCTATATTTATTTTAGTTGATAAGCGAAGCACATTGTTATTAGAATAGCTTGGCTTGATTTATATTACATTATCGTGGAACAGCCAGCAAACCGTTTTATGTTTTTAAGAATTCTGTTAATAAAACCCACAAATACGCTGCATTTGACTCGTCGATCCATATTTTAATTTTGGTTTGAATATTTCATAACTTTTTGGGAACCCCTTGGTTGCTGAACTCCAATCGCAGGCCGCCATTTCTGAAGATCGTTAGATCGTTTTGGAACCTGTGCTTTTAAATATATTTATCTCTTTACACGGCAGGCTGTAGTTTTTGTAAGGTTCGTTCCGAATAATAGGAATTGAATTGAGATTTTTAAAGGTTTATCATTTTCGTAGGAGTATTTCCTAGCATTTCTTGAAAAATGTAATTTTAGCTCACTATTTGTGGCTTCCGCCGTCGTTTATCCTCCTAATAAACGAGAACTAAGGCGTTTATTATCTTAGAATTATTCCCTGTATCGAAATCACGGGACATTTTTCAGCCCATCACTACTTGCTGATTTGACGTAGCATTTAATCTCGTAGGCAAATTGACGGAAACCAATCGAGAGTTCTTCTGAGATTACCTTTCAAGGCGAGAAGAAGGTTTGCTAGTGCAGTCGTATAGAGACTCCACATTTAGTATTGATATAATACGACCCTTTTTCTAGGGGATTTATTGTGTTCTTTCTGTTTGTGCCTTGACACGACCGATTTATCGGGATTTTACTGCTGTACTAGGTAAGCATTTTCTCTGGAGTTAATTTTTTTCTATTGCTTGTGAAGCGCGTGGACGCCATGACGCTAACGGTTTTTTTTTTCATTATTTCTAGAGGCTTTCCACGTTCGTCATATAAGACCGAGACCGTCGAATTCCCTTAGCCCTCATACGCACTAACGAGGTAACTATTGCTACAGTTTTACCTAAATTAATAATTTAATTGCTCATCTGTGTTACTTTTTTTTGTGCATGGTTCGCCATTTGCTTTGCGTCCCATATGTTATCTTATCTACCCCATTTTATCTAATCCGAATTTTTATTTTAATGTAACTTTAATTTTGATCGTATGGGGAAGTTTATATTTTCTTTTAGGGGTGATTCATCCCTATCTTTGTTCTATTCAAGTTGTCTGTACCTTAGTACCTCTTTTATTTGCTGATGGGCATTGCAAGTCCATGGTTTTTTTTTTCTGGGGGAATTTGTTTTATAAGGAAAATATTTTTATGCAAGGGGGGCTATGGTTTTTTTTTTATTAAAGTAAGGGGGCTTCGTCTAATGCGCACTGGGTTATTTCAGGGTTTTACTGGAGGGCCACAAGTTTGCTAGCGGGCCACAACTTCGATTAGGGGGCCACAGTCCAATTATCAGCCCATCTTGACACCGAGCTATCGAGACCTCGTCTAGATCTTCCCCTCGGGGCCATCGAGTGGCAGTACCTGAGGTATCTATAGGTGCCCGGCGCTTCCACCAGAGTCGACGACCGGATTTGGGTATCGTAGAGAACCTTTATCTTTCATGAATTCATTTGTTTTTTTTTTCAGTTTAATATAATCGCTCTTAATTTTCCTTCTTTTAATTTAAATCAAACATTGCCCGCCAAGCTCTGAGATAGCTCATTAATTTTATTTTCATTTATTCACTGGTTTGTCGGACCTGTTAATCTAATTACTCTGAATTTTCTCTCTTTTTAAGATAAGTCAAGCATTGACCGGCTTTAAAACAGTTTCAATAATTTTATTCCTTTCATTCATCCTAACATAACAGTAACATAACCGCTCTGAATTTTATTTCTTTATAATATAAGTCAAGCATTGATAGCCAAGCTTTCAATAGTTTTATTCTAATTTTATTTCTTTTATTAATTTATCGAGTCATTTGATTTAATTATTGTGGCCGTTCATTGCTACCTATGATTATTGCTGCATTTAAAATCGGTGCAGCTATTAGCGCACGCATACCTAGTTGTAATTAGCTTAGTTAACCTCAAAGTGATCACTTCGGTTAGTAGTATTTAGTGCATTTAGTTGTAAGGCATACAGAACCGAGTATTAACAACAGAATTGGTCTTCGTACAATCACCATATTGTACCTATTAGTAGTTAAATTTAATAGTCATTTGAGATTCTTTTGGTCTTTACCTAACAACATCTCCATTTAATTTGCCATTTTACTCCAGATAGATTGTTGCTGTGTTTTCAAAAAGAAAAGAACTAAGTAGCATATATATTGTTCCTTAAATTTTAGATTGTGTTTTCTTGTTAAGTTAAGCTTGAGTACCTTTTGATTTAATAAGCCAGCCTATATTCTCGTTTTCTTGTTAGGTTGAAATTAAGTACATTTTGATTTAATAAGCCGGCCTAGCCACCCTGCACAGCACCAGCGGAGCTTTTTCAGTTTAGTTGGATAGAACTGGTGGCGCTCTAACGACCCCACTACTGGGGCCGGGCATTTGCAATACGACTCTCCGGGGCTAGGTTTCTTTTTAATTGGAAAAAAATTACTTTTAACTTCAATCAGAAGAACGTGTTGCATACCTAAACAGCGAATGGGACATTGGACAAGAAATACGGATCCGCATTGAAAAAGCCAGAAGTGCATTTAACGAAATGAAACAGCTTCTCACGTGTAGACAACTGAATCTAAGTTTAAGACTACGCCTGGCCAAATGCTACATAAGTCCCATTTTGCTTTATGGACTAGAGGGATGGACACTGTTGGATCGGCATTGCAAAAATATTGAGGCCTTTGAAATGTGGGTTTATCGTCGCAAACTTAGGATTTCCTGGACTGATAGAGTACGCAATGCTGATGTCTTGTTGCGTCTAAATACAACGACCGAGATCTTAAACACAGTGCAGCGACGAAAACTGGAATACTTTGGACATGTTATGAGAGGCGATAGGGAAACATTGAAGGGCGACGAGCACCAGGACGAAGACGTACATCGTGGCTTAAGAACTTGAGAGAGTGGTAAGGAAAAGGTCCCAGATCCTTGTTTCCCGCAGCGGTCTCCAAAATACAGATAGCCAGAATGACCGCCAACCTTCAGTAGAAGACGGCACCAGAAGGAGAAGAAGATGAGAAATAATAATAGCAAGTTAAACTTTAGCAACTATTGAGCATTTCAAAATTCGTTTTTTCTCTCTTATCAAATCGGTAAGGACATATTCACTCCTAACATGTGTACTGTGTACTGTATTACAGGCGACTTTTTTTTGTCATTCAATTAACATTTCTTTGGTTAATTTTTGTTTGTTTGGGTTGGTTTTGGTCAGCTTTTGTTATTTTCCCCCTGGAGCGAGCAGAGGGCCATGCGCGAAGTGAAATATTGACGAAAAACCTATTATAGCAGTCTTGTAACCTGGCTTATAGAGATTGATTTTTTTAGCAATATTTCAATTTGTACGAAATGAATTCCATTAATTTCACTAAAATATTCTTTCATTACATATTTTTGTTAGCAACACGCCTACACTGCTAATATTATCTTACCTTAACACCTATTATACATGATTTAAAATTCTCCTCGTGCGCCCATTATATAATGTGTAATTCTCTAATGATTGTTAAATTATGCATTAAATTGTATTTGTTATGGTCATTTTGCGTTAGAAGCATGCTTTATATCTGACCTATATTTTCTATAAAATTAGGCAGTGTAATGGAATGGCAACATACCTGATTGCTTTTTAATAAGAAGGTCTTCAGTGATTGCGAAAATCTGTGATTAGTAAATAACTTAAGTTATATAAATGATTTAGTTCACGATTTAACAGTGGCATTTCGTTAATTAACTTCTTATTATAAATAATATCTCGGAGAATGTTTTATCAAAAAAAGATGTCTCCTTTCTCCTTCCTCTATTTTGAGCAAAAATTCCAAAATTTAAACGTTAGGCAATGAATAGTGCGTTAATATCTTGAAAACCGCATTAATTTTTTTTTTGTTTTGAAGATAGGTACCTATACGTCAAAAGCTTGACTAACATTTTTTCGTATGCGTTTCAAGTGAATAGCAGTTTACTTTATACAATCCAATTTTTTTGTAAATTTTCATTCGTTCCTACAATCTATGAAAATTATTGAAATTTTTTGGTTGCTACATTAAAGTAACTCCTTGCAAAAATATAAAAAAAATTAAATATATTTTTTATTTTGCAACAATTTAGTGATATGGAAGTTTTTCAAAAAACTCGATTTTTCCTCGTATCAGCAACTCTTTGGCAGCTTTTGGAACAAAAGTATTCAGAAGGCTTACTGCATCTTTATTTATAAATATCGTTGGTATAAAAAATGATTCACATATGCTTATTGAATAATAAATGAATATTACATATGTTTGACAATATGATATATCCTTTTATTTTATTGCCCTGGGGGGCAGGGAGACACACATGTGCTCATCTTAAATAAAAGTAAATATTTACTATTGAGTTGGTTTCAAGAGCTTCAAATACAAGTTTTTCGATAACATTGAACTCGTTTGAGAAAATCAAGAAAAAAAACTCTAATTTTATACATTGCGTGGAAACCATTCGGCAATTTCTAAGCATTCTAGGGAATTCCTAGGTAAAATGTAAAACACAAATTATGTTTCATACATTGCCTAAAGGACCCAGGCATTCTAGAGATTGCTTAGGTATTTTATAGAATGACTGAATTATGCAATTTGCCAGTGACAAATACATGATTGCACCTAATGTGCATTTTAAGAAAATCACTTATTTTTAACTCGTATTTCCGGAAAATAAATATTTTCTAATGCAAAATATTTTTACATAAGGACATTACACTTACGGCCGACTGTACCTGAAACTAATACAAATTTGCTTCGTTATGAGTTCAGAGAAGCGGAAGAACCACTTTCTTTGCAATTAATTAAGTGTTCTATATAGATACCTGCATGGTACCTGTTAATCGGTCCACATTTAAATGTATTAATTTAACACCCAACGATATAATTTCACTTGTGAGTTGTGACGCGAATTCTTGTCAGCAAATCTGGCACTTAAATCTAAGAAGAAATTTCTAAATGGGATTAAATAATAACAATCAAATTATTTTTGTAAGTCAGCAAAATAGACAGGATAACAGCCGAGTTGAAATTTAAGCAGTGAAGTAGTACATTACATGTTGAAAGTACTAGTTTTGAAACAAGGAGGTTTTAGTACTATAACTATTGTATTTTTAAGAAATGGAAATATTATTAAATATGAAAGTAGGTATTGAGTGAGTTTGGATTCTCCGATTTTAGAGATGTTGATAAACACAATGGCCAAGGGGTGCTAAGAATCCCCGCGAGGAAAAACAATGCTAGGGCCCACCCGAAAGTGGAAATGAACTTAAAACTGAAAATTGGCACTTGGAATTTGAAAAGCCTATACGCCGCTGGCAGAATGGAATACTTGATTAAGGAAATGGTAAGATGTAACATAGACATTATAGGGCTCAGCCAGATCAGATGGCCTGGAAATGGTAAATGCACTACAGAAAAGGCGACACTGTATTACTCTGGAAACAACCTCCCACATCATTATAATGGAGTGGGCTTCCTGGTTAAAGGACAGACCAACAAAATAGCAAAGAACTTTGTGGCGCTCTCTGATAGAACAGCGCTACGACAAGTTGATCTTAACATAATCCAAATCTACGCACAGACCCTGGACAAACCCGATAATGAGGCAAAGGAACTGTATAAAGAAATAAAAGAACTAATGGGATTAGTTAAGAAAAGCGAAGAACTGATAATCACGGGGGACTTCAACGCCAAGGTTGGACAAGGACGTGTTGAGAATACAGTGGATGACTTTGGTCTGGGGGATCGCAAAGAAAGGGGAGATATGCTAATACAATTCTGTCAGGAAGAAAAACTAGTCATTGCACATTGCAACACATGGTTCACACTGCCACCAAGAAGACTGTACACCTGGCAGTCTCCACAACACACGAAAGAGCAACTCATAAGCAATCAGATAGACTATATATTGATCAGCCAAAAATACAGGAATGGATTGCACGGAGTAAGAGCCTACCCAGGGACCGACATGCAACAAAAAGAAGGAATGAATGACAGAGGATATAATGACACTTATGGATAAGCATAGGTCCTTTAAGAACAAGGACGAGTTAGAGTACAGGAAGATCAACAAAGAAATTCGGAAAGAGATCCCTAAAGCTAAGGAACAATGGTTACAGGCAAGGTGCACAGAGCTGGAAGAGAAACGTGATCATTTTAACACACATAAATTAGTGAAAAGTTACAAGTCGAACAAAGCCTTGCAATCTGAACAACATAGTCGAGGACAATAGAATCATATCTGATCCCAAGGAACGCCTTCATCATTGGGATAACTACATGCAACAACTATATGCGGAGAATACTAGAAGGAATTTCACAGATGATTATGAAGGTGAACCCTCCCAAAAAATACTGAAATCAGAAGTCCTCAAGGCAATTAAACATAGCAAGCAAGGAAAAGCAGCAGGACTGGCTCCAGTCAATTTTTGTACCGATCCTCAAAACACCAAACGCAAACCACTGTGATAAGTACCGAATGTTGAGCCACAAGTTTCCAGAAGTAGTTTCCATGAGTATAGTTCACGACAGTTAATCCACGAGCCGTTCTTCGAAAGTTGTCACGAAATTTCTTCACAAGTAAAGAGTTCCAAGGAAGTCAGGTCACCAAGATCGATACAAGACAATTTTGTGTTCAAGGAAATCCAGTTTGCATTGCAGTAGCCAGAGTGAGTCTGTTCCAAAATATTCTTTGCTTGTAATTGAGATAATTTTTTTTTGTAGTAAGCGTAGTGGCGTCAAGGGGTTTAACTACCCATGGTAGTTTGAATTTTGCGCAAATATCTGCTTTCTTAACAATTACTTACCGTATAACGCTAGTTAAATGGTCAGCTTCCCACAGAACCTGCAGATTCAGCACGCTCCCAGGCGGACGATTCCCAGAAGCTATTGCAGAGTGTGCATCCGAACCGAACTTATAAATATTGCTTTGTTATAATCTAAAATCACTTTTACTCTATTTGCTTGCTAGTATTGTACTTAGATCCGTATTTTGTAAAATAAAATTATTTTTAAAAAGCGGTTTCAGTCTTCTCAAAATATATTTGGCGCAGTCGGTAGGATAGTGCAGTGATTAGGTCGATCGTCGAAGTCACTTGTGGTTTCAACCCTTAGGCGCTATCCAGAACCTCCCCAGAAGACACCAGTCCAATCTAGAAGAGCCATAGCAGTGGAAGTCGGAAAAGGACAAGGAAAGACAGAACGGAATCTTCCGGATTTGTAAGTGCCTTGTAAAATCCTTTTTGCCCCTTTTGAACCCTTTGTTTGAGGAATTCTTGTAGGGATAGTTTAGGGCCGTGTATTGCGTACACATTTAGTTCTAATTAATTTTTCTGTCTATCGAAGACAAGTATTTTTAAGCATTTAAATAAAAATAAAAAATCAAATAATTTTACTGATGAATATTTCAGTTGATTAATTTTTCTGTCTATCGAAGACAAGTAATTTTAAGCATTTAAATAAAAAAAAAATCAAATAATTTTACTGACGAATATTTCAGTTAAATAATTTTCCTGTCTATCGAAGACACGTATTTTTAAGTTGTTTAAACGCATATTTGTGCGAATTATTATTTTAATAGTATTTATATTTAATGGTTGAACACGTCACCACTGAAGATCTTTTAAAAAGTTTACTTTCAACTAGTTCAGAAACCAATATGTCTGAAACCAGTAAATTTAACTGGGATCTCTTCAAGTCCCGTTTAGAAAATATAAAACCTTACGATGGTGACAGTAACACCTTAAATAAATTCATAGTTAGATGTGACGATTTTATAGAAAGATATAAGACTTTTAAAGATACCGACCTAGATCAACACGTTTTCGAGTGTATTCAAGAAAAGCTATGCGGAAAAGCAGAGCTAATGGTAGGAAGACGTGTCGAACTAGATAATTGGATTGCCTTAAAAAGCGCCCTTATACAGTGTTTTTCTGATCGAAGAGATATTGATTGCCTCGTACAAGAATTAACGCGAGTTAGGCCATATAACGGCGAAAATTTAATAACATTCGGAAATAGATTACAAGTTATAAAAAGTAACGTTATCCAACGTGTAAGTAACGATTCCACATTATCTCGCCTTGAAGTAAAATGTCAAATCGATCACTATAATAAAACTGCTTTAAACACATTCATTGCAGGTTGCAGCGGCAACCTTAGAAATAATATGTATATAAAAAGACCAACAAGCTTGGAAGACGCTATCGCTTTTGTTACAGAATTTGAGAATTTTGAAAAATTGTATGGAAATTTTCATGATTCAAAGAAAGAGAAATTTAATAGTAATTTTTCAGGTCATAGAAATTCGAATAACAATTTTTCAGGTAATAACAATAATCACAATTTTGCACGTCAAAGTAATTATCCCCAATTTCCAACACAACCAAATTTTCACAACCCAAACTTTTCGCCAAAACCTGTTTGGCATAGTCAACCTGTTAATATCCAACCTAGGCAACAAGTACCGCCTAGAAGATTTCCCACAAATCAGCAAGTATTTGGTCGACCACAAAATGTTTTCAGACCAAATCAAATTCCGCCCAATCAGTTACCAAAACCCACGCCTATGTCGACGACATCTCGAAATCCAACTGTAAATACATATAGAACAAATAATTATTACAAAAATACTCATAACCAACCACCTAACTTCACTTTTCAAGAATTACATACTAATGAGTATGACGAATCTCTCGAAGAAGCTCCACCGGAGAACTTCTACCCCGAAAATAATTATTACGACCCCAACTTTTCAGATTACTATACCGAACCATACTATGGCCAAAATGCCATTGAAAATTCTGAACAGGATGTGCAAAATAAAGCTCCCCCTGTAAATGAAAATTTTCTCGAAACAGGCCAGGAAAACCCATTGACCTGACCGAAATAAATATCTCCTCAAATAATGCCTTACCTTACGTATTAATTAAAGATAGGAACATAAAAATATTAATTGATACAGGTAGTTCTCGCTCTATTTTGAATCCAAATATTGCAGAATATTTTTATCCTAATTGTATATACCAATCTAGTAATGTAATAAAAACTGCCGTAGGTAGCCAAAAAACACAATATCAAGCCTCAATCCCTCTTTTAACTGCGTTTGGTATTTATAATAAAATTGAGTTTATTTTATTTAACTTTCACGATTACTATGACGGTGTTTTAGGTTTACAAGACTTAATGAATTTAAATCTAAATATCGATTTAATAAATAGGAAATTAGTAGGTCCAAACCTAGAAATACCCTTTAAATATCGAGAACCTAGTGAAGTTAATTTCTCATTTTCCGTAAACGCGCAGGAAAAAATTCTCAAACGCATCCCTGTAAGCGTTTATACAGGTGAAATTATTACGAAGCCATGTCATGTGAACGACTTGTATATTCCCCAAATTTTGTCAACTTCTGAAAATGGTTTTGCCCCAGTTGAAATTCAAAACCCAACTGATCATACTATTTCAGTAACCCTAACTGAACCATTACCTGTCGATTGTTTTAATCAAAATGAATTCGAAATTTTCACCATGATTCATTTCCAAAATGAAATTCGAAAAGACCACTTCAATAAGAAACAATCTCGAATTGACCCATTACTTCGAACCGAACATTTAAACAGCGAAGAAAAATGTCTATTGCACAAGTTATGTAATGACTTCTCCGATGTATTTTTCAAACCAGGTGATAAGCTTACATTCACGTCTAAAATAAAACATGAAATTAAAACCACTGATAACATCCCGGTTCACACAAAGTCATACCGTTATCCTTACATTCATAAAGACGAAGTGCAACGTCAAATTAACGATATGCTTGAGAAAAATATTATTCGACCTTCATGTAGTCCGTGGTCCTCTCCCATATGGATAGTCCCAAAGAAAATCGACGCCTCCGGTAAAACTAAATGGAGAGTAGTTTGTGACTATCGTGTCGTAAATTCCAAATCAATCGATGATCGATATCCAATACCCAATATAAATGACATCTTAGATCGATTAGGTAGAGCCCAGTATTTTTCCACCCTCGACCTTGCAAGCGGGTTTCACCAGATAGAAATTGAAGAAAAGTCAATCGAAAAAACTGCATTCACGGTAAACAATGGTCATTACGAATATTTGCGCATGCCATTTGGACTTAAGAATGCACCAGCAACCTTCCAAAGAGTAATGGACGAAGTCCTAAAGGAACTCCAAAATAAAATATGTATGGTCTATATGGACGATATCATTATTTTTAGTGTAGGTTTACAGGAACATATTCAAAATTTAAAATTAGTATTTTCCAAGTTAAGAGAAGCAAACTTAAAAATTCAGTTAGATAAATGCGAATTTTTACGTAAAGAAGTTGAATTTTTAGGACATATAGTAACTCCAGAAGGTATTAAACCAAATAGTAAAAAGATAGAAGCAATACAAAAATTCCCCGTGCCTAAAACTCAACGCGAAATAAAATCATTCCTAGGTCTCTTAGGATATTATAGACGATTTATTAAAAATTTCGCTAAATTAACTAAGCCAATGACACAATGTCTTAAAAAGAACGAAAAAATAGTACATAATAAAGAATTTTTAGACTGTTTTAAAACTTGTACAAATATATTAACATCTGAACCCGTACTAGCATACCCAGACTTTACGAAACCTTTTGAATTAACAACAGACGCATCAAATTACGCTATAGGCGCAATTTTATCCCAAGACGATCATCCCATATGTTACGCATCGAGAACATTAAATCCGGCTGAAATAAATTATTCAACTATTGAGAAGGAACTTCTTGCAATAGTATGGAGTTGTAAATATTTTAGACCGTATTTATTTGGACATAAATTTACGATCTTAACTGACCATAAACCACTTCAATGGTTGTTCTCACTAAAAGAACCAAATTCTCGTCTTGTGAGATGGCGCCTCAAATTAGAGGAATTTGACTATAAAATCCAATACAAAAAAGGTAAATTAAATCAAGCAGCTGATGCACTTTCACGCAACCCTGTAGATTGCAATGCATTAGAGACAGACTCGGTAAATAACAACCCTGGCGACGTTGACGATATAATCGAAGAATTCCTGAGGGACACTGACAAGTTACCTTGTTTAGATGAAACAGAAATTAACGAAATTCTCCAACCACATCCGTCAACTTCGAAAATTACTATACATTCTAATGTGCAACTTAAACCACCCGATAATAAACGAGACGATCAAAGTGATTTAGAGACAGTACACACATCCTTAGAAGATCCAATTTTGAATATACCCATATCAGAACGATCTTTAAACACCTTCAAAAACCAAATTGTCGTCACCTCTGGCGATGTAGATAAAATCCAATCTCGCTATGAGAAAATTTTTGAAAATTCACGTCTACTTGTGACGATTTCGAATTATAACCCAACACCCCATTTTATTCAATTATTAAAAGAATATATTGATCCGAAACAAACTTACGCGATCCATTTTCGAAATCATCTTTTAGCAGAACGATTTACAGTTACGCTACAAGACCTTTTTAGAAATACTTCTTATAAAATTATATCGTGTCCTAAAATCTTAGAGGACGTAGAAACCTTAAATGCACAAAAAGAAAAACTAGAATTATACCATACAACCAAAACATGCCATAGAGGCATTAATGAAATGAAACATGCCCTTTCTCTAAAATTCTATTGGCCAAAAATGGTAAATGACATAGAAAATTATGTTAATAACTGTGAAATATGTTTAAAGAATAAATACGACAGACACCCACCAGTCATAAAATTTAACTTAACACCAACCGCTTCGAAACCCTTTGAACATATACACATAGATACTTTTAAAATATCAAATGAGAGCTATTTAACAATTATCGATTCATTCTCTCGATATGGTCAAGCCTATCCATTAAAAAATGTCACAGGAACTCTAGTAATCGAAAACATTTTTAATTTCATTACGCACCACGGTTTACCATTAAAAGTTACCGTAGACTCAGGTACTGAGTTTAAAAATAAAGAAGTCGAAGACTTTTGTAAATTATACAAAATTGAATTACACTATACTACACCAAAAAACAGTAATTCAAATTCTCCCGTAGAACGGTTTCATTCAACTCTAATTGAGCACTACAGATGTCTTAGAGAGGAAAATAAAAATTATTCACCAGAACAGCTGATTAAACGTGCTGTGTTAGGCTATAATAATTCCATTCACAGTGTAACTAAATACACACCGTTCGAGATTATAAAAGGTCATATAAATAGCCGAGACCCCTTTGACTTAAACGATCATGTAATTATATCTAATTATGTCCAATCGCATAAAGAAAACGCGAAAGAATTATATAACAAAATTCAGCAGAAAAATGCGGAAACTAAAGAGAAAATAATTCAAAAAATTAACGAAAATCGATCAGAACCCCCGGACTTTGAAAATCAAGACATCGCCTATATTAATACTAAGGCTAGAAATAAAAACATGCCTAGATTTAAAAAGACCCAAATAACTAGTCAAAATAAAATAAAGTTATTTACTAAAAAAGGTGCTTATCATAAGAAAATTGCTAGAAAACCAAAAAGTAAACAAAAATCCTCTTTGCAGGTAAACAATGTACCGGACAATCCTGTTGTTGATCCCGTTACTCAAAGTACCTCCCACACTATCTAATTCCAATCATGACATACAAATAACTACTGTAAAAAACCCCATTTTACCCGTACAACTAGGTAATGCAAGATTAATTTATACGAAACATACGTTCCTACACTATATTGATTTATTACCTGTAATCCATCAATTAGAAAATATTGAAAAATCATATAAATCTATGAAAAATCATCTCGAAAAGGCCCAAGCCACAAATCCTATATCATACCAAGGACTTTCCGAAAATCTTCTTCTTCGTACTGAATACCTAATTCAAAATACTCAAAATAAATTAGGGAATCTTTACCCTCATATTCGTAACAAAAGAGCTTTGATTAATATTATTGGTAAAGTACAAAGATGGGCATTTGGAAACCTAGATTCAGATGATGGACAACGTTACGATCAGGCAATCAATAACTTACAACAGAATCAGAAAAATATTATCAAGGAAGTAAACTTGCAAATATCTTTATCAAAAAACTTAATTAATAACTATAACAAAACCATAACCGCCCTTAACTCTAATCAACAAAAGTTAGAACAAGGTTTAAAGATATTTGAAGCCGCTGTAGATAATACAATTCACGATTTAACTAATTATATTTCTTATCAAGGAATTTTAGCACAAATAAATCTGGATTGCCAAAATCTTATAAATTTCATTGATAACTTAGAAGACGCCATAATGTTTGCAAAACTTAACGCTTTGCATGATGCAATAATATCAAGCTCTGATCTAGAAGAAATTATAAAATATTTAAGGACAATATACAATGAAAGCGAAATACCAACTTTTAAAAGTATCTTAAACTATTATCAATTTTTAGGGACTCAGGTTACTTTTTCAGGTACAAAATTAATTTTTGCTATTCATGTACCTATTTTAAAACCTCAAACATACATTTTCTACCATGTATATCCCGTTATCCAAAAATCGTACCTTATTGTCCCTAAGTTCCCTTACTTGGCACGTACAAATAAGGAAGTCCAGTTCGAAGAAAGTACTTGTCCTTCATTGGAAGAAACTTTCTACTGCAACGAAGTCTTCCACCCACCGGACAACTGTGTACTTCAACTTTTGAATGGTTCATCCCCTACCGATTGCGAGACCCTTCAAGTCCACATTGAAGAATCGCCTTGTGAACAAATCACCCAAGAAGAAGTTCTGATCCTACCACAGAAGAAGGAACGAATCTTCTCGCAGTGCAAAATCGACCAATATTTCGATATCGACCAACCAAGTCTATTCAAAATCCCGAAAAGCTGCCAAATTCAAATGGGTCCTAAGAAGTTTGTCAACGATGTGAAAATTCAGTATGGAAAACCAGTCGTTCTACCAGAACTTGTAATAGCGAATTTTACTGTTGCCAAAACCTTCAAAACCACAAATTACAGTAAAATCGACTTTGGAGAAATTTATCGACTGAAAGACATTGCCAATCAACTTTCGCCGATCCAAGAAGTGGATCAAGCTACCCAATATTCTTCAGTCACGTTTGGTATCCTGTTAATTCTAGCATTGATTGCAATCATTGCAATTCTTGTGCTAAGAAGGAAACCAACCATTTGCAGAAGGTCAAAAGAAAACCCGAAAATTCCAGATGAAGAAAAACCTACCGAAAATACTAGGAGTATTTTCTCGTCTTAAGGAGGGAGGAGTTAAATGGTCAGCTTCCCACAGAACCTGCAGATTCAGCACGCTCCCAGGTGGACGATTCCCAGAAGCTATTGCAGAGTGTGCATCCGAACCGAACTTATAAATATTGCTTTGTTATAATCTAAAATCACTTTTACTCTATTTGCTTGCTAGTATTGTACTTAGATCCGTATTTTGTAAAATAAAATTATTTTTAAAAAGCGGTTTCAGTCTTCTCAAAATATATTTCGCTCGTATGTGTTTGAATTTAATATTATAAAAAAACTCTCAATAAAAGTAAATAGTAAAGATGACCGATGAAGATATTAAAAACGAAATAACTCAGTTAAGGGCTGCACGAGGGATTTTAAAAGGTAAATTGACTAGATTTGAAAATTATTTACAAGATCCTGCAAATCAAAATAAATTTTCTCAGCTTGATGTTCGTTTGAATAGCATTGAAGAAGATAGACGTAATTTTGAGCAATATCAGTCACGTTTAGAAATGTTAGATAAAAATGAGGAAAAAGAACGCGAAAAAACAGAATCGTCATATTTTGAAGTCATAGGAGTAGCTTATGATATTTTGAAAAATCAAACGAAGGTTCAGCAGTCAAACATACAAACACAGTGTCAGGTTCAATCTCAAGCTAATGCTAGTATTTCTAACGCTCTAGGAAAATTACCCGATATAGGTTTACCTGAATTTCAGGGGAAGTACGAAACATGGTTAAGTTTTTGGGATATTTACAATTCTATCGTTCATAGTCGAACAGAGTTGTCTGAAACACAAAAATTTCTTTACTTAAAAATTTGTTGTAAAGGGAATGCTCTAAAAACCATTGACAACTTAGAAATAACTGACAATAATTACAGTATTGCAATTGATACTCTAAAGATGCGTTACGAAAATAAACGTGCAATTATAAATCAGCATATAAATACAATATTATTTAAATTACCAGACATAACACGGGAATCAGCTCAAGGTTTAAAAAGTCTCTTAGATATTATAACACAAAATTTAAATGCGTTAAGGCTGATTTATAGTTGCAGTAACGTATCACTTAAGAAGTAACAGTAAGCCGTAAGGAAAATAAACATTCAGTCAGTAATGTAACCATTTAGAGTTCCGTAAGACTTAGCAGTAAGCAGTAAGCCGTATGCAGTAAGAAGTAAGAAATGGTTTATTTTCATTTCTTACGTTACGGCTTAACGAATCGGACGAGATCGTCGGCTTTCGTACGTGATCGGCATTTCTATTAATTGTAATTGGTCGGGTTTTGTATAACATTTTTCTGGATAATCTTTTAGTACCAAAAAAACACATAATACTACTGCCCTTGTTAAAATAACATCATCCATCTTAAAAATAAAATATTTTTAAATTATAATTGAACCGACAGTTAGAAGAAGGGGATAAACGCCAAAAATGTCAAAAATGACTTTTAATCAAAAATGTGCGTTTTGAAGCAAGGCCCATCTGTCAGCGCCAAGAAGGAAATAATCACCATATAAACTACGGATATATTGGAACATAAAATATGCGGCAGTTTTAAGAAGGAAATACATCCCGGATTTATTTCCTTCTTTAACTTTATGGTACGTTTGTTTGGTCAGATGCTTATTAATTTGGCGGCAAGGTCAAGCGTGTTGGATCCCGATAGTAATTCAGAAGATATTCGTAAAATGGTTTAGTATATTCCCGAAGATAAAAAACAATTTTACGAGAATATCCTTACATGGCCAACTACTTCATCTGATACTCCCGAGGAAGAAAGGTAGTTGAGATAAGAGGTGTTTTTTGTTATGTCTGCTATGACACTTTCAGAAAAAAAAAATTTTTTTGTTGTAAATTTTGATTTTTTTTTCTATCTAGAAGCGATAATTCGTTTAATAAATAGGTTTTTTAACGGATTTGTGTGTTATTTTGTATTTTTGTTATAAAGTTTGAATTGTTTTTTTTATCTAGAAGCGATAACTTGTTTAATAAAAAAGTTTTTTTACCTATTTGTGCGCTTATTTCGTATTTTTGTCATAAAAAAATCATTAGTTTGAAGAAAGAAATAAATCCAAGTTTTTCTTTTCATGATATCTAGCTAAAGAAAATCAATAAATGGTTTCTTTCTATCCTAAACTGTCTAAACATATTGTACTGTATTGCAACTATCATTATAATACAGGGGAAATTTAAAGAAAATAAAATAAATAGTTTTTCGCGATTTCCCAGTAATCTATTTTTTGGAGTTATTTCCTTCTTTTAACTGGCGGTTCAATTATATCCCTTAAAATAAATAAACAAAAAACATAACCTAAAATCGGTAACACGTTAATTTTTCTTACGTCAACTATAAATGGGTGCTTCACTACTGTTTAAGTTTAAGGCTACGGTTACTTCTTAAGTCATACGTTACTGCAACTATAAATCAGCCTTTAGATAAGCTTAAGTTACCGGTTGCATATTGGGATGATAATTCCAATCATTTTGCAAAAACTAGTTGATAGAACGAAGCGCGAATGGAAAGGTAAATTAGATAACAATAGAATGCCTACATTAAACGAACAAACACAGTTTCTAACAAAAAAGTGTTGTACACTTGAAGCGTTATACAGCGAATCGCATAGTCAAAATAATCGTAATCCTCGTGGGTTTCGGAAAAATCCAAATCATAATAAATTTTCAAAAGGTTTTCCTAATTCTGGGAAATCAAATGTGCCTTTGACTCAACAGTGTTCTGCAGGTTTTGAACGAATTTCATGTCCCATGTGCCAAGGTACACTTTTTTCTATCAGTGTTCTAAATTTTTAAATTTATCGCTAAATGGAAAATATAACCACGGTATAAAACATAAATTGTGTACAAATTGTTTACGATTTGGGCATTTTGAATATCAGTGTCTTTCACAAAATTGTCGAAAATGTAACTTAAAACATAATACAATTTTACATGATGATAATACTAACAGAGGTTTAAAGGATCACGCTTCTAGTGGAAACGACAACATCGCAACAAAAAATTTGCGTACGCCTCAGTCTCCTCCCAAAACAGATATCACACACGTGGTAAGAGAATTTAGCTCGAAAAACGGGTTGGGCGAGGGTTCTATGACGACACCGGAAGGCCGGAATTTACCGGAAAACCTAGGCCAAAATGGAACGCCTGAATATAATAGTTTAGGTTCCATTATGGGAAATATTGTTGGCAATGTCTATGAAGTTTCACATGCTATGGTGAACCAGTCTCAAGTTCTCCTGTCAACAGCAACCATATTGATAGGGGATTCTTCGGGAAAATATCATACATGCACAGCTCTTCTAGATTCGGGAAGTCAGTCGAATCTGATTAGTCAATCTCTGTGTGAAAAATTAAAGCTAAGGTGTGAAGATTTTTATATGCCTCTCGCAGGGATAAATCAAATAAAGTTGCCTTTAGTTGGATTTTCAACGGAATTGGTTAAAATTCCGCCGAATATACATTTAGCCGATGAACATTATAACGAACCGAAAGAAAATGATATTCTCATAGGCGCGAATCTTTCTTATGAATTGTTGGGATTAGGTAAAATTAGATTAGGAAAAATGTCTCCAGTACTACAGGAGACACAATTAGGATGGATTTTAACAGGATCAATATATTTAGGTTCAAGCGTGAAACAGATTTCGCCATACCTTAAATGAAACATTAGTTAGATTTTGGGAAATCGAGGAACTACCGCAACAACAACTTTTATCAAAAGAAGCTCAATATTGTGAAGATCATTTTAAAAAGCATACAGTAAGAAATTCGGATGGTAAATTTATCGTAAAATTACCGTTTATTCAAACGCCCGAACAAAATTTAGGAATGTCCAAACAATTGTGTCTAAAACGGTTTTTAGGTATGGAAGCGCGGCTTAAACGCGATAAAAACTTAAGTATTCAATACAAAGAATTTATGACAGATTATGAACAGCTCGGTCATATGACATTTAAGTGCACTCTGTCTGAAGACAGCTCAGCTGAAAGTCATTCATATTTTATTCCGCATCACCCAGTGGTTAGAGAACCCAGTTTAACCACTAAGTGTAGAGTAGTATTTGACGCTAGTTGCAAAACGGATAACAATGTGTCTCTTAATGATTTGCTATGTTTAGGTCCAACCGTTCAAGATGATCTATTCTCAATAGTGCTTAGATTTCGACTTAGACCTGTTGTTTTAAATGCGGATATTAAAATGATGTATCGCCAAATTTTAGTGGATCCTTTTGATCGCTCTTATCAACAGATTTTGTGGCGTCATAATGAGAAGGATTCAATTAATGATCTTTTAAATACAGTTACATATTGCACTAAAACGGCTCCATATCTTGCTCAAAGATGCCTTAAGCAACTAGCGATAGAACATCAGGAAATGTATCCACGAAGTTCAAAAGTTATTCATAATTCATTTTATATGGACTATTTAATTATTAATGTAAATTCAACTCAAGAAGCTATAGAAATTTATCAAGAAATTACTATGATTCTTTCACAAACCGGGTTTGATCTAAGAAAATGGTCATCCAATAAAAATTCAGTTTTAGATTTTATAGCTAAAAACAGTACACTTAAGGATGAAAAACTGATTTTACCGCGAGACAATAAAGAAATAAAAACGTTAGGTATTGCATGGAATCCGAACTTAGATACTCTTAAATATATGATAGCCTTGAATTATAATCATTGTTCTCAGGTGACAAAACGTTCAATATTATCAGTATTAGCTCAGATTTATGATCCTCTAGGGTTAATCGAGCCGGCTTTGATAAAGGCTAAATGTCTGATGCAACAACTGTAGCAGTTACGACATAGTTGGGACGAACCAATACCAGATAATCTTAAACAATATTGGTTACAATTTCTGTCACAAGTCCCTATTTTAAATGACATTCAAATAAGAAGACAAGGATTACAAATAGCTTATAAATCAATTCAAATCTTTGGTTTTTGCGACGCCAACATAAAAGCGTATAGTGCAGCTATTTATTTATGTTCAACTAATAATGACGGAAAACGATTTGGGCGCCTGCTGCGTGCCAAATCGAAAGTGGCTCCACTCAAAAAATTTACGTTACCTCGGTTAGAGTTGCTTGCAGCGTTTTTATTGGCAAAATTAGTACAATATGTCAAAGAAGTACTTGATCTAATTATCTCAGAAGTTACTTTATTTTCAGATTCTACTATCGTATTGTCGTGGCTCAGAATTGATCCTGGTATGTTAAAAACCTTTGTGGGAAATAGGGTGGCAAAAATCAATGAATTGACAGATATTAATTGTTGGAGACACGTTAGTAGCCAAAACAATGCGGCAACAGCGAGGTATTGAACCCGAAGAGCTAATAAATGCAGATATTTGGTGGTACGGACCATCTTTTTTGATGAACAGTTCTAATCTTTGTCAGAAAATTGACATTTTAGAGTCAATCGATCTTCCTGAAATCAAAACTTCCTCAGTTAGTTTAGCTGGCTGTGAATCTTTGAGCTTTAATATTTTTAAGAAATCTTCTACGTTATTACGATTACAGAGAATAACGGCCTATATTCTAAGGTTTAAAAATCGAGCTTTAAACAAAATCAAACCAGCTTCCGAACATTTGTCTATCGAAGAACTAACAGAATCTCTTAATTGTTTAATTCGGCTGGCTCAGTCAGAAACTTTTTCATCAGAAATTAAATGCTTAAAAAACAAAAACTATTAGATAAAAATAGCAAGTTACTAAGTTTGAATCCCTTTATAGATAAAGAGAACCTTGTAAGAGTAGGAGGTAGGATTTCTCATGCGCAAAATATCTTTTACAATCAAAAACATCAGATTATTTTGCTTATAAACATAAACTTACGTACTTAATAGTTAGCTCAGAACACATTAAGCAGCTCCACGCAGGAACTCAAACTTTACTTTCGATCTTACGTCTCAACTATTAGCCGATTAATGGAAAAAATATGGCGAAAGCAGTAATAAGATTTTGTGTTACATGCTTTCGCGTAAACCCGCAACGTTCAAAGTTCCTAATGGGTCAGCTACCTGCATCTAGGGTTACTCCTAGCAGAGCGTTTTCGAGATGTGCAGTAGATTATGCAGGTCCAATTTATATTAAAGATGGGGTAAGACGTAAAAGTCAAAGCGTAAAAACCTATATCTGTGTGTTTGTCTGTTTGGCTGTTCGAGCTGTGCACATAGAATTAGTCAATGACCTGACCACATACGGCTTCCTGAATGCATTGAAACGTTTCATCTCGCGAAGAGGTAAGCCAAGCGATATATATTCAGATAATGGGTTGAATTTTATCGGTGCTAACAACCATTTTCTTGAATAATTGTATAACTTGCTATCTAACCAGGAGCATAATAAAGCCGTTTCAGAATATTTATCAAGGGACCAAATTTATTGGCATTTCATACCTGCAAAATCTCCACATATGGGTGGGTTATGGGAGGCTACGATCAAAGCAACTAAATATCATTTGCGCAGGATTTTAGGGAATGCAATGTTGCACTATGAAGAAATGTATACAGTGTTAACCCAAATAGAATCTTGTTTGAATTCCCGGCCTTTGACTCCACTATCAAACGATCCTGACGATTTTTGCCGTTAACTCCGGCTCATTTTTTGATAGGAGATTCTTTGGCATGTACCCTTCAACATGATGTTTTGAATACTAAAATAAATAGGCTCACACGTTGCAATAATTGTTGCAAATAATGGTAATTTGCAACAATTATTGCAACAATTGTGGTCTCGTTGGTCACGGGAATACTTGTCTCAATTGCAAGTAAGGACTAAATGACAAACTGAGGTTAATTTACCGATCCAGGTTGGCTCGTTAGTGATATTGATAGAGGATAATATACCTCCTCTGCAATGGCGCATGGCCAGGGTAGTAGAACTGCACCCAGGTTCGGACAGTGTTATAAGAGTAGTTTCCGTGCGCGTCTCCAGTGGTAGCATTTTTAAGAGATCGTTGTCAAAAATATGTTTGTTTCGTATAGAATAACTAAAGAACATTTAGGATTATTTAATAAGTATCTTTGCTTATTTTTATTTTGAAAAGCCAGCTTTTCAAGGTGGCCGGCTTATGTTCAGTTTTGATTATTAATTAAGTGAGGTTGGCGATAGTGATTATAAGGATGTAATATCCATTAGCTTGGCGACAGTCAACATAATTGTTGTTGGTTGTTGTAGTAACACGAATTTTTGACAGTAGTTTTTAATTCCTCTCGTTTTTTGAGCGAATTGTTACTATTACTCTGAATACATGGATAAGTTCCCTACCCAGAGTTTTATTTCCTAACAAGAAGTTAGGTGGTCCTTCGACAAATCAAGAAGTTGGTCCTGGAAATACAAAGGAATCCAACGACTCCCAAATAGATGCGAAAAAGACATTGGCCCTACCCAGTTTGGGTTTCGTCAAGGCTTCGGTACACGTGAAGCACTCTTCAGCCTTACCGTATTACTCCAGAAATGCAGAGACCAGCGCAAGGATGTTTTCATGTGCTTCATAGATTACCAGAAGGCGTTCGATTGTATCAAACATACTAACCTAATAAAGATGCTCCAAGATAAGATGATGGATAAGAACGATTTACGATTTATAAAGAACCTATACATATATGTCTAGTCCCAAGTCCAGGATGAGAAAGGAGGAGGGTTTACCGAAGGGCTAACTACCATTCCTTGCAAAAATAAATAGTTACGAAAACAAGTCACACGCCTCGAAAAAGGACTGATTTTTCAAAACGAAAAAGCAACGACAAATGACAATGAACATTGCAACATGGAATGTGCTAAGTTTATATCGGCCCGGAGCCTTAATTCAGGTGGTCAGAGAACTGGAATCCAGAAACATGGACATCACAGCTGTACAAGAAATTAGATAGACTGGTAATGGCATTGTAAAAACCAGCAAATCTATAATTTTCTACAGTGGAAGCGAAAGAGAGCACCAATTTGGCACAGGTTTCATATTCAAGGAAAGCCTGGCAGGGTCAGTCATATTCTTCAAAGCTGTCAACGAAAGACTCTGCTACATAAGACTAAAGGGAAATCTGCACAATTATTCCCTCATTGCCGCACATGCATGCTCCCACAGAGGACAAGGGCGATCAAATTAAGGACAACTTTTACCAACAACTAGAAGATCTCACAAGTAAACTCCCGAAACAGGATATGCAAATCATCCTGGGCAATTTCAATGCAAAGGTTGGCAAGGAGGTAGCATACAGACCAACGATAGGAAAACATAGTCTACATGATACCAGCAACAATAATGGCACAAGACTAATTGACTTTGCAACATGCCACAACCTCCTAGTAAAGCCAACCACATTCGAACCTGGGCTTCTAACGACGGCGTGACCAGAAATTAGATAGACCACGTGCTGATAAATGCCAGGAGAAGCAGCAACTGCTTGGACGTACGAAGCCTGAGAGGAGCTGATGGAGACACTGATCATTTTCTGGTTAAAACAAAGATACGATCTAGAATAGCGTCTCAAAAGAACCCCCAAATTACACCAACAACAATGTGGAATATTGATAGATTACAGGAAAGCGAGAGAGAATGAAAATTCCAAGGGACTATTCAGTCTAAGCTAAGAAACACTGAGTCAGATAACAACATCGACTCGGCTTGGGAGAACATTAAATCGATATTGACAAGTACATCAGACGAAATACTTGAAACCAAGAAGAGGAAAACCAAGAGATGGTTTGACGAGTACTGCTTGAAGACGATAAATGAGAGAAACATTATTAGAAGAGAAAACCTCCAAAACCCAAATTCAACCAACCCAAGGAAATTTCAACAGGCAAGAACAGCGACAAGAAAATTAATGAGAAGGAAAAAAAGGGAGCATCAAAGAAACACAATTAAGGAACTGGAACAGAGCCGCCAAAACAGACAAGCAGGACAATACTTCCAAGGAGTCGCAAAGGTCAAAGCCGGGTATCAACCAAGAACTGGACATTTCCTGCAAACGACAAGGAAATTCCAAAAACCTGGAAGGAATACTTCAGGCAACTGTTCAGCGACGGATCTAGCACAACCATCGCAAATGAAGAGGTACAGACTGCCGAGATAGAAGACCAATGCCCTTCATACGAAGAAGTAATACAGGCAATCAGAAAGCTAAAAAATAATAGGGCTCCAGGTAGTGATGGCATCTCTGCCGAGTGCCTGAAGCATGGAGGAGAGGCACTACATAGATCCATTCATATGCTGATACAAAACGTCTGGGAAAATTAAATAATGCCAGAGGAATCGGAAGGAAGGGGTTGTTGTACCAATCCACAAAAAAGGAGACAAAAGGCAATGTACCAACTATAGAGGAATCACGCTTCTCAACACAACTTATCAAGTTTTTTCGAACATCCTACTAGAAAGAACCAAACCATATACTGAAGAAATACTTGGGGACTGTCAATGTGGATTCAGACCCGAACGTTCGACTATCGACCAGATTTTCACCATCAGACAGATAATGGAGAAATGCTGGGAATATGATCGAGAGTTACATCAAATGTTCATAGACTTCAAATAGGCATTTGATAGAGTATGTAGAACGAAACTGTGGACAGCAATGCAAGAACTCGGCATCCCCAAAAACTGGCCAGTCTGATAAGAGTGTGTATAGAGGAAGCACAGTGCAAAGTTAGGATAGGACAACAATACCCAGAGCCATTCGAGGTAAACAATGTCCTAAAGCAGGGAGATGCACTTTTACCACAACTCTTCAATATAGCTCTGGAACATATAATAAGGAGAGCGAGAATTGAGGCACCAACTCCAGTATTCCGTCGAGAAGGTTCCAATCTACTATTGGCCCTTGCAGACGATGTAGATCTGTTAGGAAATCGCAGAATAAAGATGAGGGAAACTTTCATTAGATTCGAGAAGGAGGTAGAGAAGATGGGGCTCCAAATCAACGAAAATAAAACCATATATATGTACACAAGCCGGAGGGTCCAGAACAGAGATAGAATTGGCCAGAATATAACTATTGGAGACCACAACTTTAAAAGAGTTAAAGAATTTAAGTATCTCGGAACAACCATCACTGAAGACAACATCGGATCTCAGGAAATAAACAACATAATACAAGCGGGAAGCAGGTGTCTCTACGCCCTTCAAGACCTTGTAAGATCTAAAGAACTCATCAGGCTAACCAAGATCAACCTATATGTAACGATGATAAGACCAGTAGATGTACGGCTGCGAGACATGGACGATGACTGTTGCAAACGAAGAGCGACTGCGCATATGGGAGAGAAAGTCCTCCGAAAAATATACGGGCCGACACGCGATGGCGAGACCGGAACATAGAGGAGGAGAACAAACAAAGAACTAGAAGAGCTTTTCGGAGTCACTAATATAATAAAGGAAATAAAATCCAGAAGACTCCAATGGGCCGGCCACGTGAGAAGACTTCCAGACGACAGATTATCGAGACTTGTATGAGAGGAGGCACCAACTGGAGAAAGGCCGCTAGCAGGGGCGGATCCAGTATTTATCTAAGGGGGGGGGGGGGGGGGTGGCGATTTAGAGTAAAGGGACAAAACGCACTAAGAAAAAAAATAACAGAATCAAGCAACTCAATTATTATATTTAAGATTTTGATTCAGGAGGAGGGGAGGGGGCGAAACTCCCTTCGCCCCCCCCCCTCTAAATCCGTCACTGGCCGCTAGGACGACCTCGACTTCGGTGGCGAGATAACATAACAAAAGACCTGGAGGCTATAGACATTAATAACTTGAAGGAGGTCTTGATGGACAGGAAAAAATGGAGAGGTGTCGTCGAGTCGGCTAAAACCCACCCAGGGTTGTAACGCCATGGAGTAAGTAAGTATACATAAATCAAACTGCATCGGTGAAGGTGGGAAGTGATACTACACGGAAATTCCCTATAGAAATAGGAGTAAGATAGGGGCGTCTTGTCCCTCCTACTCTAAAGCAATTTTCGAAAGTGCCTTGAAAGATACAGATGACGGCATGAAAATCAAGGGTCAGGTGGTCAACAATCTACGTTACGCTGACGACACAGTCATAATAGCAGATGGCCAGGAAGCATTACAATGCCTTATAGACAGAATATCTTCTGAAGGAGAACGACTCGGCCTAAAGATTAACACGGACAAAACGAGGGTAATGTTAGTTAGCAGAACACCAAATGTGCTCCTGAACATCACAGTATATGGTAGCAAAATCCAACAGGTCGCGAAATTTAGGTTATGCTGGATAACTGAAGACCTAGGACCCAGACGTGGAGATACGTAGCAGAATCGAGCAAGCCAGAGTGGCATTCATGAACATGAGAACTCTTCTCAGCAACAACAGCCTTAATTTGAAATCACGGTACTACTTTGTAAAATGTTACATTTAGTCTGTGCTACTGTATGGAGTAGAGACATGCACAATAAAGGCCAATGCCATGAACCGACTGGAAGCCTTTGAGACGTGGGTTTTCAGAAGGATGCTAAAAATTCCATGGACGGATCGCGTGACGAACAATGAAGTCATAGATAGAATGGAAAGAGGAAGATAATTGCTACAAATAGTAAAAAGAAGAAAAACTGCATACTTAGGGCATATATTCAGAAATTCCAGTACCAATTCCTAAAGCTAATTATGGAAGGAAAAATCGAGGGAAAGAGAGGCATCGGTAGAAAGAGTTTTTCGTGGCGGAAGAACATAAGAGAATGGACAAACCTCGACGTCCATTCACTTTTCAGAGCCGCCCAAGATCGAAGATAATATGCCAGAATTGTCCCCAACATTCACTGAGTGGATAAGGCACCTCAAGAAGAGAAGATAAACACATTAAAAGATGACCCTTTGTTTTAATTTTTTTTTCATCTAATTTTGCTGCTCGATTATTCTTTTTGCTACCAAAATTTTGAATATTTTGCTGTTCAATTATTAAATATAAGCCTTTTTCGAAGCCTACAAGTGATTTAGCATATTATGTTATTCCTGAAACTGTCGTGTAATAAACATTACGTAACAGTTCCTATTTTGATTGTGTAACACTACGCTTAAGACCGAATCTACTTGTTTAATTCGCGGTTTTGTTATAAGGGTCATTACAATATATAACTAACAAGGTCGAATTTGTTATAAACACGAAACATTCATCTTACCTAACGCCATAATAATAAACTATACAATGACATAACAGCAATAGGTACAAATTTTTATGACTGCGACTAATATATTTTTAATATATTTATTATGATATTTTTTTAATAATATTCCAAAATATCTAGATAAAACTGTTAAAGAAATATCAATAAATCAATAATTATTTTATTACTGTATAAGCATCAGCCAAAATGATGTAACATCAATAAAACGAACAGCAAACTAAGCCTACCTTAACACATAAATATTGACATTTGGGATTCAATGTTTGGTGTGAATTACTGATTTTTAAAGCCGTTAAACAATGCGTATACATAGCCGGATAGCAGATAAAAATATAATTATACAATAGTTGGTAATTTACAGTATGCTCCTATAGTTGCAATAACAAGTGCGAAAAATGGCACTTTTGCACTTGTTATTGTCATTAAGGATGGAAAAAACCTTTCGCATGTGATAATTAACAATTTTTTTCCTACGAGTGCGGATTTACTTTAAATTAAGCAATCAAACAACAAAAGCACAAAGTTTTATAATCTTACTAAATTGAAGAAAACCGAGTTTTCAATAAGAAAACATGTAAATAGTTAATATTTTTCGTGTTAAATGGGAAAAAGGTAAGTTGCGAAAAAGGTCCTTCACCGCACGATTTTTGAAAAAACAAAAAAAAGGTTGGTTGAGTAAAAAAATAATAATTTTTTTTATATGTTTTCTGTTGAAGTGAAATTCTTTTTATATCTTAAGTTTAAGTTCACCGTCCATAAAGATAAACTGAAATAAACTTTTAGCTTGTATACTATATCAATAGTTTTCTTGGACGTCTCCGAAATCCAAATAAGGCTCCAACAGGTTATGGGCCCAAGACAGCTGTAATAATTAATGGATTTCTCAAGGCAGTCATCCACAAGCAAGAGAATTTCAGCGAGAACAATATTATTAAATATTGTGTCTGAGTGAATGGCAAGAAGTCAGTAAGGCCTACATAACTCATAGTCAGTAAGTCTGAATTATTATTCTTTTACTGTCAGTTTATTGTATACATTTGTCAGTCATCAACTCAAGTTGATTAATACAAGATTTAACTGTTTTAAGTCTGCATCAAGGTCTGTATTGTATCATTACTTTTAGTTTTGTTTGTCTATAGTCAGTTAAAACATACTTAGTTTTAAGTAGATATACTTAGGTACTTATTTAATGTAAGGAATCATGGATTCAATTAAGGCTCTGATGGAAATTTTGTCGGAAGACCCTCAAGAAAATGTAAATTATATTTCCTGGAGATTTAAGTTGAATTTAACATTAAAATCAAAAGGTCTCTATCTAGTAGCCACAGGCGTAGAATTAAAACCTTATGGACCTGATTCCAATGACAGTGTTAAAGCCTGGATTTTTTTTTTTTTTTTTTATGGCAGCGGAGGCACACACACAATAAAGGTAGATCCTATGGCGCTCGACGAGCGGTGTGTGTGCGAAGATGTTGATTGACACGGTTCTTGAATATTTGTAGGTTGTAATTAGTGGGAAACAGATGTCCTGGAAGTGAGTTCCACAGTGATGCAGTGCGCCAGACAAAGGAGTTCTGGTAAAGCGATGTTCTAGGTGTTTCTAGTTGTACGACGAACTGGTGCGCTCCTGCCGTCTGTCGGGACTGCCTGACAGGAGTTGCCAGGGGCGGGATTATGTGGGCCAAATCCTGGGAACATCTGCCGTGAAAGTATCTGTAAAACAGAGACATCTCGGCCACATGTCTGCGATGTTCCAGACTATCCAGATTCCGGGTCAACTCCGGATCGCCGACGAGACGCACAGCCCTCTTCTGAATGGAATCCAGCAGCTTTAGGGTATGCTTTGGTGCGGCACCCCAGATATGTGAGCAATATTCTAAGCACGGTCTTAATTGCGCTTTGTACAGCAAGAGCAACTGCTGCGGTGTATAGAGTTTCTTGTTGCGAAATAGCGCACCAAGCTTCTGGGAGGCTGATTTTGCGATGTTAGCAACATGGTCATGCCATGACATATTGCTGTTGACCGAGACACCCAGCAGCCCGATTGACGAGGATGAAGGAATGGTCGATCCTGCCATAATGATGTCAGGGCCCGCTGTATTGGCCCTCTTAGTAAACGTTGCTGCTTGGGTCTTTGCTGCATTGAACTGGACCAAATTTCGGTCGCCCCAAGTTTGAACTTTCTCCAGGTCTTGATTAATTGCTGTAATCTGCTCCTGTCTGCGGTGATGAGTCTCAGTCGCTGGTAAGGGTTTTTCTGATCTAAAGTGGGAGACAAGGGTACTGTCATCTGCAAAACTGTAAACAGGATTATTCGTTTCGATCAGCAGGTCATTAATATAGATGAGGAACAGAGTTGGTGAAAGTATTGCGCCCTGAGGCACGCCCGCGTTGATGGTGAATGTGTCCGAGATGTGTCCATCGACTGCAACATGTAGGGATCGGTTCTTAAGGAAACTGGCCAGCCAGCTGCAGAGAGAGGCGGGCAGTCCCAAGGACGGCAGTTTGTTGAGCAGTCCGTCATGCCAAACTCTGTCGAATGCCTTTGAAATATCCAACGCAATCGCTCGAGACTCTCCGTAGTTTTCAATTGCGCTACTCCATATATGAGTGAC
>MU186056.1:78278-98390 GCA_016904865.1 Pissodes strobi | reverse complement strand
CATAGATTGAAATATCCAAAATGAAAATACTAATCAAATAATGTCACTTAAGACTTTGCGTTGCATTCAAAGCTGTTGCTATAACATCATACATCCACGCGTTACAGGATGAGCCAATAATTTAGTAGATCAAATTTTTAGTTTAGATACCTAGCTGGTCAATAGTCCAGTGATCCTACGCTGTCGGAGGCTTAAACATGATTTAATAAAAAATGTAATTGTATTTTCAGTTTGTCAAAATATTTATTTTGCAGCGGGCCACCTAATATCAAATATTTAAAAAATAATGACAAAGGAAGCTATTGATGTCATCAGAAGCCGGTGGTCACTCTTTATTTCGTTCAATTCAATTGATGAGCATTTTATGTTGGCCTTCCTCTGCTATTGTTGTTTCCTCTCGTTGCTTGGCAACAAAAGTTAAATATAACATGCGCACAGACTGAAATATCCAAAATGAAAATATTAAGCAAGTACCTACGTCATCTAGGCCATTGCGATTCATTCAAATATGTCACGATAACATCATACATCCACGAGTTACAGGATGAGCCAACAATTTAGTAGATCATATTTTTAACTTAGATAGCTAGTCTAATAGTCCGATGATCCAACATTAAACATGATTTAATAAAAAATATAATTGTATTTTCATTTTTTCAAAATGTTTCTCTTAAAATGGGCCCCATGAGCATTCAATGATGAAAAAGGAAGCTACCATATTAATATTAATTAATATTAAGCGAATAAGGCTGTCTGACCTATTGCGCTGTTATATACAGGTCTTCGGGTCCAGCACTGTGACTTTTCATCCTTCTCAGACCATGATGGCATAATTATTGAGTTCGACAGCAAACCCATTTCCACTAAGTCCAGAATAGTGTATAGTCCCATGACATGGTGACGAATGTTGATTGGGAGTTTGTTGCTGATCAATTTATTGACCCGGAAGGGAAGTTTGAAATCATTTTGGAGTATATTCAGGTGGCTGTAGATAGATAATTTCACTGAAATCAAAAAGTTACAGGAACAAATAACTTTCATGGAAACTGCTCATGAGGATGGTACAATTAACATTGAAATGCAAATAATCCGGGAACTACAGACCGTAATTGAAGCAAAAGATGAAGCAGTTTTGAAAGTGAGGTGGATTTTGAGGACGAGGTGTTCTTAGAGGATCAAACAAATCAATAAAAAATAACAGAATAACTTGACAGAATTGCGTTTCTGGAGAGGGAATTGCAGGGTACTACACAACAACTAGGGCTTGAAAGGAAGGAAAAACATGAAATAACACAAAAAAGCAAGAAATATTAATTAGAATTACTAAAATACAAAAATAATATCAAATTAAGAACAAAGAGAGCAAACAAGAAAATTAACATGACAAGTGAGGCTGACACGAAGTCACTGGAGAAGATAAATCTAAAGAAAAAATACTTACAAGAAAAACTAAAAGAGGAAGAAAATAAATTTAAAAAGCATAAAAGGGAATCAGAAGAAAATTTCAACAAAGAACTAACAACTCTAAGACAACAAAATTAACATACACTTAGAGAGTTACAATCATTACAAACTGCACAGATAACCATGTATGAAAGAGAAATAGAAAAGTTCAAATGCAGTCAGGAGAACTTAATAGGAAAAATAAAAGCAATTGAAAAAGATTTAGAAAATAATGATACTATTGTTAAGAATCTTCAAGACCTATTAAATGTAGAAAGGTGTACTATTCAAGGAGATAAGAACATGTTCAAATGGAACACACACTACTTCTACAGCTACAGCATTAACCTGCTTAGGACAGAACACTTTAAATTCGACAGAGCGGTCAGTTACACCAAAAAGAAGCTATCGATCAATACCTGCTCCTTCGAATCCCCGACACTTATTAATCATGAAAAGTTCACCATGGGAGACATGGCTAAAAAGGGTTGCATTTTTAGTAAATGTTTTTCAATGGAAGATCATGTAATAAATTTTTGGATTTCGACAAAAATACCAACTTAATGATTATTGGAGCATCTCAAATAATTACGCCATATGTGTAGCTGAAACTGCAGACTGGTGCCAGAAGAATGGTCTTTATTTGAATGGTTTAAAGACCAATTTTATTGTATTTACTCCAGTACGGGTAGTTCAGGATAGAAGCCTACTGCTAAGAGAGGGATCAACTAACTTAATTCAGGAGAACTCCTCCAAATTTTTGGGAATTGTACTTGATAGACATCTGTCCTGGGGTGATCAGGTGGAGTCAGTGTGCAGTAAATTGTCTCCTGGAAACTATGCCATTCTCCAGCTCCGAGATTTTGTGGATGCTACGGTTTGTCCGCCTCGGGCAACTGTTGCACTATACAAAGGGTTTTGTTAAGTCAGAAAAGCATTAGACTTTCTTTCAGGATATCATATTGTCACATATACGCTTCTACCGCTTGTTGCCTATGGAACTGATTTCGTTGCAGTAGATGCGCTTGTGCTCTTTCGGAAGACGGAGCTCAGATATAGGTAGTTGGGAGAGATGGATAGAAACACTCAGTGTAAGAAAGGCACGCGCGGCTTGGTGGCAGCGGTGAGAATATTGCTTGGATGTGTTGTATTGTTGCTTGTATGTCGGTACTATGTCTTGTATTATAGGATCGTGTTTGGAATGTTGTGTATGTATGAAAGTACGTTCATGTTCATGTATTGTATTCATTTTAATGAGTTGTAAGTTGTATGCTATGTCGTTCAGGGTGGTCTGAGTTCATCGTAGACTAGGTCCGTATGTTTGTAGAGCGATCCATGTTTAAGTCTATGCTGTGGGGCATGTCTTATGTTCGGGATACCTGCAGTCACTTCTGTGCTCCTGATAGTGTATTTGTAAAATTTGTAGGCAACCCCATGCCCCATGGATGTATTGGTCAACGTACTCGACGTTGGCCATACTATATATAGTTACTCGCACCCTGTCTAACAGAGTAAGGGAGAAAGCAGCCCGTAGGTATCGTCTGTATGTGCTTCATGTGGCTTTTAGCTACCGAGCACCATATCGGTGCTCCGTAGAGTAGCGTCGGTCTTATAATTGATTTGTAAATAATTGTCAGTTTGTTAGTCATGATCTCGCTTTTATAAGCGGATACAGGCTTTTGTGGGTGATTATATTTTTAGCCTTAATTGCCGCGACGTGCTTGGAAAATAGGAGCTTTCGGTCGAAAACTATACCTAGGTACTTGACAGGATCTATCGGCCTGATTGGCGCGTTGCCTATTATAATAGGCGCCAGATCTATATGGCGCTTCTGTGTCAAGATACCTAGTTCAGTCTTGGACGCATTCAGGGTTATTTTCCAATCCCTATAATAAGGAGTTAGAAGGGTGAGATGGTGTTCGAGATTTCGCTTTGCCACCTGCACGTCTGATGACTGTGAGTAAATCACCGTGTCATCAGCGTACAAAGGAGTTTGAGGGATAAGACGGGAAGTCAGCTATAAAATTACTAAATAATTGCGGTGATAAAACTGTTCCATGGGGTACTCCAGACATAATATGCTTTGGTCCAGAAGTGTCGTTGTGTACGCGTACCGAGAAGGAGCGATTCGCAAGGTACGACGCAATGAGGGATGGCATACCGTGAATAGCGAAGAGCTTGTATATCAGCCCATTGTGCCATACCTTGTCCAATGCTTTCTCTATGTCGAGGAGAAGTAATTGCCGTCGCCTTGCCCTCGTTGGAGCCGTTGAGAGCTCCTTGTGCGATCTTCGCTGCGGACATAGTACTACTATGCTCGCCGAACTGCTCCGGGGGCAAACTCCTCCGTAGATTTTCAACGACACCGCTAATTCTCGACATCACGAGCTTCTCGGTTAGTTTGCCGAGCGTATCGAGTAAAGATATTGGGCGATACGAAGACGTAAGCCTCGCTTCTTTGCCCGGCTGTAGAAACAGTATTATCACCGCTTTCTTCCAGGGAAGCGGAAAGTGTTGACGGTTCTATTCGGCATATTCTTTAAAAGAATATACGGAATACCGTCAGGACCGGGGGTTTTGTTCCCGGGTAGGCGGGCAAGAGATCTCTTGATCTCTGCAGGAGTGACCAAAAGCTTGTCCAGCATCTCAGGGGCGACAGGGTATTTGGTAGATGATATGAAGCGTTCTACTACAGAATCTACATAATTATGGAATGGCGTGGAGTTCGGCGCCTTGCTGAAGGCGCCCTCCAGGTAGCTCGCGCTTTCCCAACACCGTCATAATAAACATCCTCAAGATGCTGTATTTCGGGAAATTCCGCGGCGCCTCCGCGAACCTGCCTGGCGAGCTTCCACAGCGAGCCGTCGTGACGGCTTATGGTGTTAACATAAGCCATCCACTTTTCATTCTTGTATGTAGAGATCTTCGCCTTTATCGTTCCCGTTAACGCTGAGACATGCAGTCGATCATTTTCTGTTCGTGTTCGCTGCCACCTACGCCGGGTACGGTTACGGAGGGAGATTAGGTCTAGGATGGGTTCGGGTAGAGTGTCAGTAAACGGTCGCGTACTGACAATCGGACAGATTGCGTCTCTGACGCGCTGCACCTCGCTCTCCAGTTCTGGGATAGAGTCTATTTGTCTCGGAACAACCGCTGCTTGATTAAGCCTGGCTCGGAACTCCCTCCAATCAAGATTTTTATATGAATGGATAGACTCCTGTTCATATTGAAGTCTGGTATGCAGGCTATGGCAAATCTTGATTGGAAGGTGATCAGAGTTGAGCTCATTCAAATCTGTGAGAGCTGAGGTGGTGGTTATTCCTCGAGTAATAGCAATATCCAGGACCGATAGATTGGACCATGATAGTGTGTGGAATTGGAAGTTTGATGGTAAATTACATCAATGTTTTGTTCCACTAACCTGTATAGCAAGCGTCCACTCCTGTTGGAAGCACCACGCCGCGCCAGTTAGCGTGTGTTGCGTTGATATCCCCCAACAGGAGCGTCTTCCTGCTGGCAGGCAGCAGAGCAAGAACATCTTCGTCCTGGAGTCGGAGACCCGGAGGTGAATATGCGCCGACAATCCGCAGGCCACCGTCGAGCTCGAGAGCTACATGCTACATGCTCAATGTCATTGAGTCAATGACAGTCATCAGGCCGACGACGTACTTATAACGGACTGACCTGCGAATTAGACTTGCCACGCCTCCTCCGCGTCGATCGGGCCTATCAAATCGCAGTATGTGCTGATCGTAAAATTTTAGCCTGAAATTGGCATCAATTCTCGTTTCAAGCAAAAATATTGTATGGAAATCAGGATTAGCATAAATGTAATTTTTGAATTCTCCGAGTTTGGAGCGAATGCCATTGCAGTTCCAACACAGAACGTTAATTGGCATTGTTGCAATCATATGTTGTACCCGTCAAAGTCCTTCGTGAAAAGCTTCATTGAGGTCTGAAGGACCTCAAATTTGTTTCCTTAGCAGGACTCAAGTAATGAGGCATAATTGTTTAATGCGCGGATTAGTTCTGTGAAATTAACCAGGGTATTCACCCGATTAACTGCGCTTTGCAGGCTGTTTAAATTACCTATAATATTATTAGGGTCTGAGATTTTAAGTTTAATTGAGGGTTAGAAACGATATTATGGCTGACCTGGCTGCGACTCACCTGAGTGTCTTTGCTGGAGTTTTGCATTTGTTCACGGCGTGGTAAGGGTGGAAATTGCTTGGTGAACTGCCTCGCTGCCTTTCCTGAAGCTGCGTTCCTGCTGCCGGTTGGTAGGGGGTGGCGCTGGCTTAAGTTCCTGATTTTCCCAGGAAATTCGAACGTGAGAGAGTAGTCTAACATCTTGGTTTAATTTCCTTAGTGTGACCGAGGCATCCGTCAAGACTACCAGGTACAGGGGCACTCTAGTTTTCTTCATCTCATATGTGGCTTCAGGCCATGCTCTTCTGATAATAGTTTGCGGATCTCCTCTGTTTTAAATCCACCGTTTAGGCCTCGAAGCACGAAACCGTGCGTTTTCTGGGACGCCTGCGCGTACGAATGATATTCGACTGTTCCCTCTCAAAAAGTCTCTTCAAGTTAGCCCAATACTCTACTACATGCATGTCATGCAGCGTTTGCCTTAGGACGCCGTGATCTCCTTTTATGACGATATGGGGTGGCAACGACGGCTTCTTTTTGGGCAGATTCTTTGGGGCAGTTTTGGGGTTGGTTTTCGACTTTTTCTGCAACCTGTGTGCGGTGGGCTCTTGCGAGGTGGTAGTGCTGCCACCTCGCTTCGTCCACTTCTTCTGCTTCCGTATCGGAAAGCCGTTTAGCGTGTTGGAAGCGGGGTTGCTTTGGCGTGGGGTTGTTCACCCCCCAACATTCAGGTGAACAACCCTGATGCCCTTTTTAAAGGCGTCTTAAAGGGCTCTTTTTTATGCGTTTCAGGCAAAAGATGCGCAGTATCGAACGTTGCGCTCATGGTCGAATCGCTGTCGCCAGGCTGATCTTTTTGCATGTCTTTTTTCGGTTCGATTTTTGCTAGGTTTCTTTTTGCGCCTCGTTCGTTGGCGCGTTCCCTAACTTTTGCTTCTTGGTACAATTCGACGAGGAATCTGTGCCGCCAGTAGGTGTGGTTGGATGGTTGCAGGCCTCTTAAAGACGGCTTTGTGGTCCCTTGTTAAGTGGGTTCTAACGGTGTCTATTGCCGATTTGCAGTCTATTTTAGACCCGCTGCTAGCCCTTGTAAGTAAAGGGATCATTCCAATACAGCTAGGGCATTTGGGATATTTCCTTAATTTACTCATATCCAATTGTATGCGAGACTCGTTGAAGGATCGACCTGAGTCGGAATCGACTGATATTACGGAGATAGAGTCATCGTCTGTCTCGACAGACATCTGCTCCAGGGTGGCTCCGGGTTCCGCCCCAGAAATACTACAAAAGTCGTTGGTACAAGTACCCCTAGTGCTACTCTGTATCAGGAGCACAGAATAGCAACTAGATAAAATAAGCACAAAAATGCTTTAATACCGGCTAAAAGCGATAGATAAAAGCACGCAGATCTCTATTAGCCTGTGAAATCCAGTAACAGGTCTTGTTTCGTACGGCACCGAAACAAGAGTTGCTTGACCTATGTCACCTAAGACTTTAAGATGCGCTCAAAGTTGTTGCTATAACATCATATATCCACGAGTTACAGGATGAGCCAACAATTTAGTAGATCACATTTTTAGCTTAGATAGCTGGTCCAATGGTCCAACGCTGCCGGAGGCTAATACATGATTTAATAAAGAATATAATTATTACATTTTCAGTTTGTCAAAATATTTATTTCGCAATGAGCCCTATAGCATCAAATACTATCAAATATTTCAAAAAGAATGGCAAAGGAAAATATTGACGCCTACCAGAAGCCGGTCACTGTATATTTCGCTCAGTTCAATTGATGAGCAGTTTACGTTGACCATCCTCTGATAGTGTGGTTTCTTGTCGTTGCTTGGCAACAGAAGTTAAATATAGAATGCGCACAGCTTGAAATATCCAAAATGAAAATATTAAGCAAATAATGCTGTTTAACCTATGCCACCTAAGACATTGCGATAGATTCAAATTTGTGGGCATAAAATCATACGTCGATTACAGGAAGAGTCAACAATTTAGCAGATCAAATTTAAAAACTGGTACAATAGTCCAATGGTCCAACGCTGTCAGAGGCTGGAAACATAATTTAAATAATATAATTGAATTTTCAGTTTTTCAAAATATGAAATATTTCAAAAATAACGTCTACCAGAAGTCGGTCCCTGTGTATTTCGTCCAATTCAATTGATGATCATTTTACCTCGATCATCCTCTGATATTGTCGTCTGTGGTCGTTGCTCGGCAACAGAAGTTAAATATAAAATGCGCACAGATTGAAATCCTCAATATTAAAATATTAAATAAATAATGCTGTTTGACCTATGTCACCTAGATAATTTAAATAATACAACTAAATCTTCGGTTTCTTAGGAAATTTAATTTACATCTCAAACACTGTCAAATATTTCAAAAATAATGACAAGAGAAAGCTATTAACGTACACCAGAAGCCGGTGACTGTATACTTCGTCCAATTCATTTGATGATCATTTTACGTTGACCATTCTTTCATAATGTGGCTTCTTGTCGTTGCTTGACAACAGAAGTTAATTATAAAATGTGCACAGATTGAAATCTCCAAAATGAAAATATTAAGCGTCTGACCTATTGCTATACATTTAGCGTTCTTACTGACATTGACACATTTAAACCACTGACTGTTTTCGCTGATGGACTTTCCGTCTAACCAACTTAATATTAAATTACTTATTGAATATTATTTTTAGCAAAATTTCAGCTCTTGGCGACAGACAACTATAAATTGCGTCGGCAACATTGTCGGTAGTTAGGAATATCGTTTAATAAATTCTTCATTTTTCCATAACATTTTTATTAGGTACATTAGGCTATGCAATATTTAATTTTTACTAATTATTTGAGGAAATAATGATATGAGGAATCTTTGCAACTACAAACAGCTCTGAACTTCGGCCTCCCATATCCGCTTTGGAGCCTCGAAATATTGGCATATTCTCGTTTTATTCGAAAAACGTAAAGGACAAAAATCGATCAGTTTATGAAGACACACTTTCGGTGCCGTATCGTGTTTGTTCTTACGATATTCAATTTTTGAGATATTTAGGAAAATATAAATTATAAATATCAACTTGATAAGTAAGCGAGCATGTCAAAAAATTTGCGTAACATTTTGCTCTCTTCTTTTATCTTTCAAATTGGTAATTATTTATTAATTAGACATGTAATAAAAGAGATATTTGTTGTTATTTGAGTTGTTGCGAAAAAATATTTTAAGTTAAAGAGAATTACATAGGCATATTCTTAAGTAACACCTTGTATTTTAAGAACTTATATGTTGCGATTTTTAATACGTTTTCTTCTAACGTAAACTTAAGATTTAGCTGCAAAACTAGTGGAAAGTGGAAACTTTGGCAACGCTGACCAGTATCGTCTTTGATTTTATTTTTACCAAATTTCTGATGGTCGAAATAAATTCGACAACTTAAATGTCGACAAACAAAATTCCATTGTTTTTCTATCTGACGAGCCTAGAATTTTTCTGCAATCGGATTTAGTTGAAACTTAAGTGCTCGGATTAGTTATCGCGTTTACCTCATCGTTACTTTATTAGTTATCAGAACTGGCGACAGCTGATGAGTAACGATTTATCAATAAAACTGCATTGTTAGAAAACTTAAATCCTACATATATTTAACTGTATTGTCTAATTTAATGGTTAGTTTTCACTTTGTACCCCCTTTTAGCCAAACTAGTGTGGATGGTATTGATAAGAGGATAAGTACCGCCTCCACAGAGACCAGTGAAATCATCGGTGTCGAAACTCCAAACCATGAAACCCCCCAAGTTTTTCGTCAGAGCGTAATCCACTTTGATCTCGATGGATTCTTTGTTTTCGTAGCCGATCCACTGGTTCCCGACTACTATGTGGGGCACCTTTTGCTCCTCGTCCCAAATGTCCTCGGCATCCGGATATTTTTCGCAGATCTGAAACGAAACAGGCCAAATTAATATTCGGGGAACCACGACAATGCATTGATAAAGTACTACAAGTTTAATACACAAATAAGAAAATAGGTATGGTAGTTCCAAAACTATCCTGAGAATGTAAAATGTAACGCGAATAAAGAAAAATACATTTCGTTTGCATTGTATAATATAGAAATGTTATAAACGGCGCGAAATGGCTTTCTCGTACAGAATCAAAAAAGCAATGCAATGTTTATTTTACATTAATTATATTTATTTTATTTTTCGTTCAATTCAATCGATGAGCATTTTACGTCGACAATCCTCCTACATTGTGGCTTCTTATCGTTGCGTGGCAACAGAAGTTAAATATAAAATGCGCACAGATTGAAATCTCCAAATTGAAAATATTAAGCCAAGACTAAAACTGGTTCCAAAGTATAACCTTGAGAGTCTTCTGATTTTTTTAAGACGTGACAGCCCCGGCTGCTGGTAGTGTACGTGTACAGTGTTGCCAAACGGACTTTTCAAACTTTAAAAGTAAAATGGGTGACCATTAAAATGATTTTTTTCTCGCTGAAAAAAAACACGTACCTACGTTCTTCCTAAAAGATTCAAATTTGCCAAAATTGACCAATAACGAAATACGACAGGACCGGACAGTGCCATATCGTTATTTATTTATTTATTTATTGACGGCAGTGCCATTTTTTAACATTAAGACAAAAGTATAAACAAGCCTAAATCTAACATGTGTATGCTATAAATGAGGCAACATCCTCACATGCACTAACAGATGAACAGAAAATAGAAAGTAAAGAGGTAACAATAACATTTCAAAGAACTTACAAACTATTCATATAAAAAAAATTCCACAAATCAAGCTATTCACAGAATGAGACAAAGTAAGGCATACTACAATCAGAGTCTCTACAATCCAGCAAGGTTCACCCGAAACAATTGCATTTCAAAATGCTTAAGTGGACAGAAAAAATTTAGGAGAGGATGTTGGTTAGCAAGGGACATTGACCTGGAAACAAAAGAATTTTTTCCGTAGTTGGTCCGGTGATATGGTTGATAAAAGGCTGGGATGTTTCTCGCATTAAAAGGTGGTACATATAAAGTGATGTTGGAAGTGAGAGAGGGACAATCAACAAGGGAGTTAAGAATTTTAAAGAGAAGGAGAAGGTCGTGTTTATTTCTTCTTTCTTGAAGTGATGACAGATTTAGCCTCTGACACATTTCATCGTAGCTATATTCACTGTCTCTAAAGTATTTAAAATGAATATAATGCATACATTTCTTCTGTACACGCTCAATCCTGTCAATGTGGAAAGCGTATTGAGGGTCCCACACTGAGGCAGCATAGTCCAAAAGACTTCTAACAAGACTGCAATATAGAATTTTAATGGAACGCACGGTAGTAAAGTCAAAGGTATTTCGTCTAATGAATCCCAACATTCTCAGTGACTTACCTATGATTGATGTTATGTGAGGAACAATTGATAACCTATCATCGAGAATAATTCCCAGATCCTTTACGCTCTTAACTGATGGTAGAGTTGTACCATCAATGGAGTAATGAAAATTAGTTTTAAATGTACGACGGGAAAATATCATGAGATTGCACTTAGAAATATTAACATGCATTCCATTATCGCGACACCAAGCCTCAAATCTAACGACATCCTCCTGCAAAGCAATGCAGTCGTTAAGATCTGAGATTACTTTATATATTTTCAGGTCATCTGCAAACAGAAGGAACTCCGAGGACCAGAAGCAAGGTGAAATATCATTGATAAAAACATTAAAAAGAAGCGGTCCAATGTGGGACCCCTGTGGGACTCCAGACGGCACAAGAATTTCATTAGGCAGAAAATTGTTAATTTTTACAATTTGAGTCCTGTTCGCAAGGTAGCTGTCTAACCAGGAGAGTAGGGGTCCATTTATACCCAAAGTTTTAAGTTTGTTTGTCAGTATACTGTGCGGAACCTTATCAAAGGCCTTGGAGAAGTCCGTATAGATGGAATGGACTTCCTCACCACTCTCCAAGGCCCGTAATATAAACTGCGAATAAGTGAGGAGATTTAGTTCAGTATTTCTTCTCGCACAGAATCCAAACTGCTGATTGATGATTTCTGGGAACAGTAATGAACTTAGATATTTAGTTACAAGATTTTCAAAAATTTTTGGGATGGTATTGATGATACATATGGGTCGGTAATTTTTTATGTTGGACTTGTCTCCATTCTTATGTATTGGGACAACAAAACTTGCATTCCAGAATTTAGGAAAGACTCCACTTTCCAATGATTTATTGAAAAGAAGGTGTAGAGGCCTAGCGAGAATAAAGGGGCAATTTTTAAGAAAAATAGGATGAATATTATCGGGACCTGGGCCCTTGTGAGGATTCAAACTAATAAGTTCGGCATATATGTCACTTATGGAAATAGAGCAACTGTGAGCATTAATATGATTTAATGACAACTCCTGATTCCGCTGCATGTCACAGTCAGAATAAACCGAGGAAAAATAGTCTGCAAACAGGTCGGCAGCTCCGGGACCCATACCCGCGCTTTTATGGTCAAGAGTCAGTAAATTAGGTATCTCAGACGTGCTGCGCCTAGAATTACAGAAGTTCCAAAATAATTTAGGGTTGGTAGAAAGGTTACTTTCAGTGTTTCGGACAAAGATTCTATAACATTCCCGGGAAAGGACTGCACACTGAGACCTTAAGTTTGAGAAAACTTCGTAGTCGTGAGCGGAATTACTGTTTTTGTAACTTTTATGGGCAATCTTCTTCTGTATTATTAGATCAATTAGGTCCCGACTGAACCACCTAGGAAACACCCCACTGAGCACCTTTTTGACTGGGACAAACAGATCAAAGCAACCATAAAGAATGTCATAGAATGAGTTTACCATAGAATCCACATCCAGATTATGTAACAGGTTATCCCAGTAGAAAGTGCCCAAGTAATCATTTATCAATGTGAAGTCCGCAGATTTAAAGTCATGGATGATGGTTATCGATGGGAACCAGAGGATCACAATCATTAACAATAAACACTCTATGAGACCTTACTAAATCTAGAAACTCTATTTGCATTATAAATAAAATTATTTTGAAAAAGATTATGAAAAGCACAAAGGTCTGAGATTGCAGCAATTTTTTGGGCGACCTGAGGTGGGACATATACATCATCGGAAGGAACACCCACTGCACATATGTCCTCGTTAGACCATGTGGCCTTAGGCAGGTTGAAATCTCCAGCCAAACACAGCTCAGCCTCTGGGTACTTCTCGGAGATCATGTCAAGTGTGTCACCAACCATTAAGTAATGATCAACTGTAGATTCGGGAGGCAAGTAAACACAGCCGAGGATGCACCGCACTTTTGGGGAGCCAATGGCTACATAAACTTGCTCGAGAGGTGCGGTAGTAGGAAGGAAGGTGCAGGTTACTGATCTGCATATGGCCAACAAAACTCCACCCAACCACTTCTTGCTGCTTGTTTCACTGGATCGATCTCTTCTAAAGACAGAATAGTCTCTCAGACCAAGTTCTGCGTCTGGGATGTCATCACACAAATTGGTCTCCGTCAACATTATAACCTGGTAGTTGTGCAGAGCTGCGTTACATGTGAGAGTAGTAAGCTTTGTTCGCAGGCCACGTACATTCTGGTAGTAAATGCTAAGATTAGATAATCGGATAGGACGCTGGCCGTCAGTGTCTAGTTTTCCTGAATGTCCACAATGCGCGGAACACCCCTGATGTACCTCACCTGGATGTCCTTCTCACCTTTGGATGTACGTTCCTTAAGTTCGCTCCAGACCCGTTTGTCTATTTCTTGCTGTTTGCGCGTGAGATCAAGATTTAGGTAGATATTTTTACCTCGGAGCTTACGGCGACAGCGCATCAAATCAAGTGCATCTTCATGCGAATTCAAAGAAATTTTAAGGGCGCGCGCCCCTTTAGAATTCTTTCTGCCCACTCTGGCAAACTGGACAACAGCCGGCGGGTTATTTTTCAGTACCTCAAGGATAGCCGCAATATCGTTTTCATCATTGCCGTTTTCAGGCACATTAAACAACATAACATTGCTGGATCTGCTTTGACGCTCCTGGAGCTCGTGCCACATCTCATTGTGATCAGGTGGCTCCATAAGCTGGCTGTTCATGGAAGACTGGTGTGTGTTAAGGATCTTGTCCAAGTCAGCAACTCTGGAGTTCACCACACCAACTGCCGTATCCAGTTCCTCAGCATGTGCTTTGAGGTTTTGAAGGTCACGAACTGCTACTGTCAATCCGGAGATATCATGCTTCAGGTCCTCTACTTTCGCGCCCAGTTGGTCAACTCTGCCCGTGAGGTTCAAGATTTGCTTTATGCTGTTGAGACAATCCAAGCAAAAGAATGGAACTATACGTTTCTGTAGTTGCACTGCACGTATTTCAGTAATGCACAGTCCACAGCAGTTCTGGCAAATAATTTGCTGGCATTGATCACACGGGTAGCCAAACACCTCAGTTGCTTTTTTGGCCTCCTTAAAGACGACAACAGCAGTATTGCATTTGTGGCATTTTCCACTCATGGTGGAAACGCTGGTATCTACAGGTGAGACGAAGTATATATTGTGAAATTAACCAAAATCAAAAAATAATGATTGCTGCAGATGAAACAGCCTATAGTTTGTTTTTATGAGATGTCGTCTATAATGCAGTGTTTTTGTCAGGGTTTGTGCTCCAATTCGATAACAGCACTCAGTAGTGGAACTCAACCGTAAAAGTCAAAATAACTACTTATTCCTGTGGGGGAAGTCCAACCCTATCACTGTGCAAACATTCACAATTCTCTGTTGGGAATAACCAGCACAATGAACACCTTTACAGGGAAGATAACAACACATGTCAAACACAGGCAACTGCAGCGACGGAGATTATGCACAGTTCTAAACCAAAAGCAAGCAAGAATTCACCTGGATTTATTTTTTCAAGACTTGACAACCCTGGCTGCTATTTACTATCTTGAATAGAACTGCGAGAATTTGGATCACCCAGACAAATCAGAACAGTCGGATTTCAGAATTTAAAATTAGTCATTTTAATTTCACGCATAGGCTTCTGCTCGATTTGCTTGCCCCGGGGCGCAACCAAACAAAACTAACCCAAATATACAAAAAGAGACAAACATAACCCTAAAAAGAATAAAAAAATATTTTGTTATCACAAGTACAGAATCTGAGTACTACACCACGAGGCCACTTGAAAGCAATTTACTGAACCGTAAAAACATGGGTAATTCTGATGAAGCAAATGACGCACGACTTGAATCCGATTGTTTTGATTGGTCCGAAAATGCATCATTCTTAAGTTCAGGGCTATCCAAATTATAGCTGTGAAACTGTACAGTATTGCCAAACGGATGTTTTGATATTCAGCATACCTGTTTTTGACAAATATATATTAATACTGACCTCGTTGTATCCCAAAACACCTGCACTTCTGGTGTAGGGCCCTGCGGTACCTCCTCCGGTGATGTTCGCATAGAGGGAGCGGTTGGAGGCATTGGCGAGAGTGAAGGTTCTAGCATATGTTGCGATACCGAAGTTGATTTTGGTAGGATCGGCTCCCAATTCGAGCCAATATTTGATACCATCGTCCTAAAATTGCAAAAGAAAGCATTTTAATATGGGCGTAGGAAAATTCGTTTAGCAATTTGCCAGGGAGTTTTCGGCATAATCCTTTCTGGAGTGATTGGATGGCCACCGCTTTCTCTGGATTTTACTCCGTTTGATTATTTAATGTTTTTGAAATGATTTCGAACCGCTATACAGTACAATCTGATCGTTACTTACAATGTTCCATTCCGAGTTGTCGAATTTCGCATCAATTTCAGCGCTGTAAAGAAGGGTGTGATGTCCAACGTAATCGTCAAAGGCACCGTGGAAGTCGTAGGACATTACGTTAATGTGATCCAAATATCTAAAATAATGAAACGAAAAGAATAAATTAAAGCAGTATCGTCCACTAATATTTGCACATCACGTGCATTTTACATAGCGTACTTTCCCCGTTACACGTTCTAATTTCGTCATAACCTCAATTGGGACTTTATGGTTTCATACCAAGAATCCTAAAAATTGGTTTAGTATTTTTGGTTTTATACCGCCAAAATTCGTCTAGGTAAGTTACAGTCAGCAGTAGCTCTATTATATATCAAAATTTCCAGCAATAACAATGGGTCACGAGAACGCATTCTATCACGGGCATTTTAGATATCATATTTTCCACGTGGTAAATTGTAACAGTTGCAGCTTGACAGGTTGTCCAACCATTGTTGCCACGTGTTAAAACCTGTGCCGCAAAATGGGACCATTAAAAATCTATTCAATAAATAACTTACTGTGAAAGGGCAGGTACGTCGTAAGAAATGTCAATATTTCTCTTGGCACCATTGACCGCGGCGGACAAGATGTAGCCATACGGTTCGAAGGCGGTTTTAAGTTCCTTTATTATAAGGGCGAAATTGTCCTAAAAATATAATAATCTGTTTTAGGGCTGTCATGATTATCAATCGGTTATCATGGTAACCGTTTGATTACCACGGTGGCACTATCACGGAATTTGACACTATCAAACAATAAAAGAAGAACGGCTGAATTCCGATAGAAAATAATATAAAGCCACTGGCATTCTCACCTTATCTTCTGGATTAGTACTATTTCTTCTAGCAGGATATTCCCAATCGAAGTCGAATCCGTCGAAACCGTACAATTCAATAAAGTTTAGGACCTCCTGGACCAAAACGGCTCTTTTCGACTCATCTGCGACGACCTCCGAGTATACTACCGAGCCTTCGTTCCAGCCTCCCAAGGAAATTAAAACTTTGATGTTGGCATTCTGTTTTTTCAGAGCGACGAACCTTTCGAAGCCATCTGTTGGACAAAAAATACATTATTCAGACAGCCTAAAGCTCGCTTTCCATCGCGATGTGTCCGGTTTTTTTCGTCCGCAATTGTACTATTAAAATTAAGATTCGTTTTTTTGCTGAGCGCCTGAGCGAATTGAGCTGGCACATCGCCTCTCTCGAAGCAAAAGCCAATTGAAAGAAGAAGGAAAAGAGTCGTATTTTATTTCAAATATTTTTGGAGGATTATTGCTTTATAATATAATCCAATTGTACTTACTGAGACCATCCGGATTCGATTCCCAAGGATCTAGGATATCCAGGGTGCCGTCCTCGTTCAGGCCCAAAAATGTGAAAGCGATGTGAGTGCACAGGTTAGTGTCGATGTTTTCCACATCGAACTTTCCATTGCCTGGCCTGTACACGGTCCAACTTTCGAAATAGCAGTAAATCACTTTCTCTGGAAAAAGCAATTGTTCGTGTGAACGCGGCATTAAAGTAGGGAATATGATCATTATAAGCCTTAAGGTTCGGCTTAACTGAGACTGAAAAACGTTCGGCGTTTAATTAATCACTTACCATTGTCGGCGAGGCTCTTGGCTTCGGCAGCTAGGAAAGCCGGGACCAAAAGGAAACATAGAAAAATCAATTTCATCTTGAACTCAACGTAGTTCCAAACACAAAAATGATATGTCGTAGTTGATTGTCTGTTTATTTATAGACATTTTTGAAGTACTTCACATTTATCTGTAATTTTATCGATTTTAAATATTAGTAATCGAGTACGGTTTCGCAAAAGAAATCTGAAAAGGTGTTTGGATTACACCAGCATATAGTTGTTTATGCAACTAGTGCAAAAATGTAGAGTTTATGACACGTGCAATTTACGCTAAAAAGTATTGAAATAAATGTAACTTATCGGCTACAATATCTCATTAATTTCGAAAACGAGTCGAGATAATCTTATCCAAGTTGTATGCATATTAGAGTGAGTGTTTATCAATTTTCTGGGTACGATGACTATTTAGAAATTCCTTTATTTTATCTTGAAGTATTTTCTCGAATACGGAAGAAAAATCTCCATGTCTAATAGAAAATCCTTCGAAATTGACAGTACACATATTTGTGACAAACGACAATGACATTTACGGCTAGACACAGCAGAGCAACCATTTAGCCCTCAGTTGGAAAGAATAATAACTGCTTTTAAGTCCTCTGGTTGCGCAGTGGTTAGATACTCTGCCTGTTGTGATACGGCGACCCGGGTTCGATTCTCGCCGGTGTTTTATTATTTTTTTAAGGTTATGTGAAGCGAGCGGAGTGCCATGCGTGAAGTAAAATAATAGTCGACACTTCATTGGCCTCATTAGTTGCCGTGCTGCAGCTAGATACAAGTGACAATGACTCAAATTCATTCTCATTTCAATTTTTCAAAAATAATTTTATTCAATGACAAGTGATATATTAAGTTGATATACCAAAAATCAAAATTTTTCTGAGAAGTCTAAATCGGTGAAAATTAATAAGAAAGTGCCGCTGGAACATTGCCAAGGCGTGACGTCATAAGATATGAAGGTCGCTTTGAGATATGTATTTATCTATGACAGTGACAGAAACGGCAGAATTTTGCGGCGCGGTGGCGCGGGGAGCGGCCTAGCAACAGAACGTGATCCTATTTTATTACGTCACCTAAATCGGGAATTAATCTTTTGATATTGAAGGCATTGTCAAGCAATTAATTGTTCAATAAGCTTTTAAATGATTTGTTAATGTTTTGAAAGGAAAAAAGGAAGATAAATGGCTGCTCCGTGAGGTTATTAATGACACACTTCAAATTGTTTTTATTTTAATATTTTTAGTATTTAGCTGTCATGATAATGTACATATCATATTACTCCACAGGTACTTCCGGTTTAGCCGGAAGTGTGCAACTAGGTTTTTTATTTTAAATAGCACTCTATATATTTTTGCATATTCGTGTTTCGCTTTAAATTTCCTCTTTAATGATGGGTCACAAGTTAATATTTGCGTTAAAGATGGCGCTGCTGAGGCTATTTTCCGAAAAATCAAAATGGCCGGTCCATGAGGTTTTCAATGACACCCTTCAAGTTATTCCTATTTTAGCATTTTTAGTATTAAGCATCCATAATAATGTACAAGGCATATTACTCCGCAGGCACTTCCGGTTTAACCGGAAGTGCAACTAATTCTTTGATTTTAAAAAGCACCCTATATATTTTTGAATATCCTGGTTCCGCTAAATTTCCTCTTTAATGAAGGGCCACAAGTTAATATTTGCGTTAAAGGTGGCGCTGCTAACGCTATTAAAAAAAAATCAAAATGTGCGCTCCGTGAGGTTATTAATGACATTCTTCAAATTATTTCTATTTTAGTATAAAGGTGCCATAATAATATCCATGCCATATTACTCCGCAGGTTGGTACTTCCGGCTTAACCGGAAGTGCATCTAACTTTTAAATTTTAAATGGCACCCTGTATATTTTTGCATATTCGTGTTTCGCTTTAAATTTCCTCTTTAATGATGGGCCACAAGTTAATATTTGCGTCAAAGATGGCGCTGCTGAGGCTATTTTCTGAAAAATCAAAATGGTCGCTCCGTGAGGTTATTAATGACATACTCCAAATTATTTCTGTTTTTAGTATTAAGCATCCATAATAATGTACACGCTATATTATTCCGCAAGCACTTCCGGTTTAACCGGAAGTGTGCAACTAACTTTTTTATTTTAAATAGCGCTCTATATACTTTTGTATATTCGTATTCCACTTTAAATTTTCTCTTTAATGATGTGTCACAAGTTGATATTTGCGTTAAAGATGGCGCTGGGGTCGCTATTTTCCGAAAAATCCAAATGTACGTTTCGTGAGGTTATTAATGACACACTTCAAATTATTTCTATTCTAGCATTTTTGGTATTAAGCATCCATAATAATATTTATGCTATATTACTCCGCAAGTACTTCCGGTTTACCCGGAAGTTTGCAACTAACTTTTTATTTTAAATACCACTCTATATTTTTTTGCATATTCGTATTCCACTTCAAATTTCCTTTTTAATGATGGGTCACAATTAATATTTGCGTTAACGATGGCGCTGCAGAGACTATTTTCCAATAAATCAAAATGGTCGCTCCCCTCTTCAAATTATTTAAATTTTAGCATTTTTAGTATTAAGCATCTATAATAATGTACATGCCATATTATTCCGCAGGCACTTCCGGTTTAACCGGAAGTGTGCTACTAACTTTTTTATTTTAAATAGCATTCTATATATTTTTGCAAATTCGTATCCCACTTTAAATTTCCTCTTTAATGATGAGTCACAAGTTAATATTTGCGTTAAAGATGGCGCTGCTGAGGCTATTTTCCAAGAAATCAAAATGGCCGGTATTATTAATGACACACTTCAAATTATTTCTATTTAACATAATGATGTACATGGCATATTACTCGGCAGGCACTTCCGGTTTTACCGGAAGTGTGCAATTAACGTTTATTTAAAATAATACTCTATATATTTTTGCATTTTCGTATTCCACTTTAAATTTCCTCTTTAATGATGGGTCACAAGTTAATATTTGCGTTAAAGATGGCGCTGCCAAGGCTATTTTATGAAAAATCAAAATGGCCGCTCCGTGAGGTTATTAATGACATTTCAAT
>MU186056.1:62302-73278 GCA_016904865.1 Pissodes strobi | reverse complement strand
TTGGAGAAGCAGCCATCACAGTCAAGTAGTAAAAGGATGCCTTCAAGCAGGGGTCCTATGATAGCACGTAAATATCAACCCCGCCCGTCAATAGTGTCAAAGTTGTTTACATTTTTGGACTTCAGGCATTGGTATGAGACTTTTTGAGGAAACCAGGAATATGATGTCGTGGCTCAGGTGGTAAGCCATAGAATGCCAAGGTTATTGGTTCGATCCCGGCTCCATGCAAGACTTTTTTTTATTTATTATTTTTGAATTAGTTAGTTTTTGGTTAGCCTCGGGTTAGTTTGGGTTAGTTCTAGTTGGTTTCACCCCGCAGCGAGCGGAGAACATTGCATGAAGAGAAAGAAAATGTAAAAATACAAAAACACAACTACCCGAAATCTTGGCAACATCGCATTAAACGTCAAACTATTGACGGGGGTTGGGGTTTACGTGCTAGTGGGATCCTATCGCCCATGCTTTCGTCTCTGGTTGTTGATGATCTGATTGAAGCAAGCTTTGAAGTCCAAGGTTACGCAGATGACCTGGTTATAATAAGAGGTAAGAATGACAACGTTCTCTCAAAAGATATGCAAAGAGCACTCAACCTTGTCAGCACATGGTGTACACAGCAGAGACTAAATGTCAACCCAAGTAAAACTGTAGTGATCCCATTCACAAGAAGAAGGAAGCTGAACCCTAAAGCACCCACTGTGGGAGGGACAGCGGTAGAGCTTTCATACTTATTGGCATCATTCTTGACCAGGAACTAACTTGAAACCCACACCTGGAAAGAACTATGAAAAAAGCAATTGCAACGCCCTAGGCCAGTCGACGACACCTTGGGGCCTAAAACCCTCCATCATCTGGTGGTCCTATAACACTGTTGTTAAGCCTGTTGTTACGGGTGGAAATTCTCCTATTTATAAAGGTCATTTTAGGAAGAAATATCGATTGGTCAATCATCTCCATTGTCTTTTCTCGATAAGTTCGTATCTGTCTAGGGTTGACATTTAAGGATTTTTAGTTGAATGTCAGCCGATAGTACTATTTACAGATTTGTTTCTGCTATTTGATCCAGTAGGAGGAGAGAAAACAGAAGAAAACTGTTGTTGTTGATTTTGTAAGGCTTTTGTTTATTGATTAGCCAAAGAAAATTCCTTGGGTTGAGAGGTAGTCCTCGAGTAGTATTTTATTTCGTAAATGAGGTAGACTGGAAGTCGTTTGAGACTCTCGAGGGAAGGTTCTAGCAACCGCCGTAATGGCAATATAGCTCGTTGATCCTTTCAAGATACCCAAGAAGGTTTTGGTAAACCCCTAGTTATGAGTAAGCTGTTTTGAATGTAGAATTTGAAGTAGATTTTTGGGGCCGAGTTTTGGCATTTTTCTAAATTTCATGTTATGTTGTTGTTATGGATTAAATTACAGTTTTAGAGTTTTTCGTAGCTGAATTCTACAGATGAATTCCGGTAGAGCTTTGTTGCGGGGTTCTATGGCTGTTTCCCTGTAGGGTAGGAAGAGCCACTATTACCTGGAACCTGATTAAACTGGACTGTTTGACATACAGAGAAGGATGATGGCCAATTCTCGGATATAACTTACAGGACTTCTTTCCTCAAGATAAGTCTAATTTTATACATACTATCACGTATAGACAGCACTTTTGTGCCAGAAATATTTACTACTTCGCAGAGACTTTTTAATTTAAACAGAATTTAGAACCCAAACATATTCCTAAAACACTTTAATAGCACACAACATAATCGACTAGAGTATATATATTAAATACCTTTTGTGAAGTGTTACTACGCCGGCCTAGAAACATTATTTACTTCTTACGGGTGCTAGATTTATGGATAATCTCTAGTACATATTATATCCGAGGAAGTTTATTCATTTTATTACCTTTTTACTTAAATTTGGCTTTGACAATAGATAATAACATTGCTTTTTGAGCCACAGCAGCTCTGGAAACCCTACTTGCGCTCCATATATTATGCATAGAAAAGGAAGCCTGGATCAGTGCACATAGACTCACTCTGACAGAAAAGCTGAAGTAAGAATACCTTAAAATTCTAAAGAACATCCAGATAGAGGCGATGACCAAACCAACCGATACAATGGAAACTAAACTCCATTGATCGCTCCTTTGAAGTAGTAATTGAAGACCGCAATACTACAGGGCAAAGACTAAAACAACTAGAGAGAAGATCATTTGTCTGGTACACAGATGGATCAAAGATGAAAGAAGGAGTGGGATCCGGAGTCTACGGACTTAGGTGTCGGATCTCTGCACCTTTAGGAAACACTCCCACCATCTTTCAAGTAGAACTAACTGCTGTCAATATAGCTATCTCTAAATGTGCCAAAAAGGCCTAAGAGGTGCAAAGATCTATATCCTATCAGATAGAATCAACTCCAAGCAAGTGTGGGATTGTCGGTTGGCTACAGATCAACTGGCAAGCAAAAACAGACTCATCCTAATGCGGGTACCAGGTCAAGAGAGTGTGGAATGCAACGAAGCCGCTAACCAGCTCGCACGGAATCGTGCACAGACTGCCTTTTGCGAGCCTGATCCATTCTGTGGCATCACTAGAGGGCACGTAATGAATGAAGAGACTTTTAGGCAGAGACAGGCCAAAAGACTCATCTCTCACTAGCCTAACTACACAAAAAAGCTTCTCAAGCTACAAAAAAATGAGATAAAACTGGTCGTAGCTTCTTACTGGACGTGGCCCCTGGAGGTACCACCTGAAGAAGAATGCAGATTCTGCCAAACTCTGGCTGTAACGTTAGAGCACCTACTCTGCGAATGTCAGACACTGACTCGTCAAAGGTTAAGGCATCTCGAAAATGCCCTTGGAGATCTACAAAAGCTCAACCTTCCAAATATTCTGGGGTTCTCGAAAGACATAGGAATTTTTGCGTAAAATACACAAAAGATCAATTGTGGTCGACGTGTTAAAGGGCAAATCTTACTGAGCGATCGCTCTACCATACCACACCATACCATGATTAAAGTCCTGTAAAAGGAGATTGAAAAACTTATTTAAACTCGTGAATAATGCTGTATTTGGGAAAACGATGGAAAAAAATCGAAAAGCCTCATCAGTAAGTTTTATTGCAAATTGTAGACGTTATCAAGACTCGAATTTAAGAGCTGTATAATCGGTAGAATTGGTCCCAACCGGTAACCCGAACCTTAAACTGACGGTCAAATCTAACTTTGTAAAGGTCATCTCTGGTTTGAGTCCCTCAAACCTAAAATTTTGCTCCAGTGCTTATATGCGAAGAAACTTACGGTGACCCTCTGGGTTAGTTTGGGTGCTAGAGTAACAAAGTCGAAGGTAAAATAAATCTGTCAAGTAGGTCTGAGTGAAATGAAGTTAAGCTAGTCTGCGTTAAGACACAGCCTTTTATCAACTATTATAACACAGTAGCCAAGTCACAAAATCAATTCAGGCTTCTTCGACAGAAAGACATGCGCATTATAATTATTATAGAGTCGAGTGTAAATTCATAAAGTTTTTGTCAATAGTGAATTCTTACTAAAGCTACATAACCTCCTTTGACATCCTGCAGGGAAACAAACAACATCCAAATATTCTAGTTCAACTATTTCTCTTCTAATGCTTTCCCTTCCAGATCTATTTACCAAATCACTAGTTTAATCTCATAAGCTTTATTCCATATTAAATTATCTATGAGGGTTGTTGATTCGATGTGTAGATTTGCACTAAATTCAAAAAGAGACCAGAGATAACTATTCATAAGAACTCTGAAGAAGGCCACAGTGACTTAGAATGTGTTTAAACTCGAATGAAAGGCATAATGCAGCAGCCAGGAGAAGAAGGAGGAGGTACTCTCATTAGCATACTACTAGACATATTTTATTTATAATTGCAAACACATGATAAATTTTAGGTGCGAATATGTGCTTATTTATGTTACATGCATTGAATGGCTGTATAGTTTTTTACTAAATTAAGGTTGAATATGAAATAAAAAAATCTGTATGCTTCCTATTTCATACGAGTAGGGATATATGGACAATTGACTAGCCAGCACCGCGGTGAAGGTGCGCAGTGACAAACATCGCCCACGTGGGCTACATCATATTTAAGGCGTGGCACCAGACAGCTGGCAGATGACAAGTGACAGCTGACATTTGACAAGTGACAGCTGACAAAGTACGGTTGACAGCTTGCGCAGTAGAAAGAATCGCTCACGTGGGCTACACCATATTTAAGAGCGCGGCATACGACGAATGAACTATATTTCACTTAAACACAAAAACCTTTTCCAATTATTTACAGAATTCCCTTTTTGATAAACGATGCAAAAATATTCTTTCGAGTTTTCAATTGTTTGCGAAATTCCCTTTAATTTGATGTAAAACTCGATATATTTGAAGCAATTTTAAGTTAACACCTCTTTGCCACTATAGCTCTTTTATGATAAATGATACAACAATTCTGATTTGATTTTTCAATTCTTTGCAAAATTTCCTTTAATTTGATGTAAAACTCGATATATTTTAAAATGATTTTAAGGTAGCGTCATTTTAACGCTATAACTTCTTTATGGTAAACGATACAAAATAATTTGATGTAAAACTCGATATATTTGAAGCGATTTTAAGTAAACATCTTTTTGCCACTATAGCTTTTTTTTATGATAAATGATACAAAAATTCTGATTTGATTTTGCAATTCCTTGCAAAATTCCCTTTAATTTTATGTAAAACTAGATATATTTTAAAATGATTTTAATGTAGCGCCTTTTTAACACTATAACTTCTTTATGTAAACGATACAAAAATTCTGATTCGATTTTCTGAATATTTGCGAAATTCCCTTTAATTTGATGTAAAACTCGATATATTTGAAGCGATTTTGAGTTAACACCTTTTTGCCACTATAGCTCTTTTATGATAAATGATACAAAAATTTTGATTTGATTTTTCAATTCTTTGCAAAATTCCCTTTAATTTGATGTAAAACTAGATATATTTTAAAACGATTTTAAGGTAGCGCCTTTTTAACGCTATAACTTCTTTATGATAAACGATCCAAAAATTCTGATTCGATTTTCTGAATATTTGCAAAATTCCCTTTAATTTGATGTAAAACTCGATATATTTGAAGCGATTTTAAGTTCACACCTTTTTGCCACTATAGCTTTTTTTAAGATAAATGATACAAAAATTCTGATTTGATTTTTCAATTCTTTGCAAATTTCCCTTTAATTTGATGTGGAACTAGATATATTTTTAAATGATTTTAAGGTAGCGCCTTTTCAACGCTATAACTTCTTTATGATAAACGATACAAAAATTCTGATACAATTTTCTGAATATTTGCAAAATTCCCTTTAATTTGATGTAAAACTCGATATAGTTGAAGCGATTTTAAGTTAGCACCTTTTTGCCACTATAGCTCTTTTATGATAAATGATACAAAAATTTTGTTTTGATTTTTCAATTCTTTGCAAAAGTCCCTTTAATTTGATATAAAACTCTATATATTTTAAAAGGATTTTAAGGTTGCGCCTTTTTAACGCTATAACTTCTTTATGATATACGATACAAAAATTATGATTCGATTTTCTGAATTTTTGCAAAATTCTTTTTAATTTGATGTAAAACTCGATATATTTGAAGCGATTTTAAGTTAACACCTTTTTGCCACTATAGCTCTTTTATGATAAATGATACGAAAATTTTGTTTTGATTTTTCAATTCTTTGCAAAAGTCCCTTTAATTTGATATAAAACTATATATTTTAAAATGATTTTAAGGTAGCGCCTTTTTAACGCTATAACTTCCTTATGATAAGCGATACAAAATTTCTGATTCGATTTTTCGAATATTTGAAAATTTCCCTTAAATTTGATGTAAAACTCGATATATTTTAAAAAGATTTTAAGGTAGCGCCTTTTTAACGCTATAACTTCTTTATGATAAACGATACAAAAATTATGATTCGATTTTCTGAATATTTGCAAAATTCCCTTTAATTTGATGTAAAACTCAATATATTTGAAGCGATTTTAGGGCAGTGCCCTTTTACCACTATGCGTGAATTGGTTTTCTTCAAAAACTACAAGAGCTAAATGTGCGCACAAAGCGGAAAAAGTGCATTCGGCATCCCGGCTGATAACGATCTCTCTGAAAAATATATAAATAACAAAAAATTAAGGCCGTTGGCCGTGGCGTAGCCCACGTGAGCGATTTTTACTACTGCGCAAGCTGTCAGCTGTCACTTGTCAAATGGCAGCTGTGACTTGTCATCTGTCAGCTGTCCGGTACCACGCCTTAAATATGGCGTAGCCCATGGGGGCGAAGTTTGCTACTGCGCACCTCCACCTAGTCAATTGTCTATATATCCCCACTCATACGCTGTTCGAAATACGTCAATTTTGAAAGATTTTATTTCATAAATTGTTTTTCGCTGCTAAAGAATTGAAAGACGAGAGAGAGAGTTAGATTATAAGCGAAGGGAAAAGAGTGAAATATAATTGAATATTTCCCTCATGTATAAAATATCCCATTAGAGGAGTGCAATTCTCGGAAAATTACAGCGATAATTGCACTGTAGAAACCGAAAGAGCACAGCGGTAATTGCATCCTACGTATCTATGGTTTTAATTCCATTGTAAACTTACGATGACAGCGACAATTTATAAATAACGTCAATGTCAAGTGAATATATATTATTAAAAATGTCTCGTTTCGGATAAAAAAATCGTATTTTTGCCTCTTTGCTTTGTGTACAGTTACATTTACGTTCCTGTATTAAAAAAAAGAATAAAATAATATTTTTTAAAACCATGTCCTTATTCGGGAAATATTCCCCCGAATTACACTCGTGCATCAAAATAACCAGACAATTTTGCATTCGAGCATGTTGCCTTAGAAAAACTGCATTCGGTCATTTTCATATTTTGGAAAAAGAGCCCTCCACCTTCGGTGTCGGGCTCTTTCTCCAAAATATGAAAATGAACTCATGCAGTTTTTAGACAACATGCTGTCATGCAAAATTATCGGTAATTTTGATGCACTTGTGCAATTATTTCCGAAAAGTGTATGCGCAATAAACGTGTAACCAAAAAATCAAGGCCTTTAAAAGCTCTGTTAGTATTAAAATTACTTTCGATGACTATACTACACGTATACGAAAAAGAGCTCAGTCCACATTTAGGTAACCTCGTTCGGGATTTTTTCACATTAATTTTAATAATTCTTACCTAGTCATATTTATTTTTTAATTATAATTTTTTAATTATTATTTTTTAAAATTCAATAAATAATAAAAGCGAGTATGTGCTTACCATTCTCGCTCCTTTGAATATAAAATATAAGAGGTGTTTTTTCAAAAATTAAATTTGCTTGAATTAAACAATTCTGAAACAGGGACATGAAAGTGCGCAGAAACAACGAAAACTTCTAAAAATATCTGATTAGATGTAAAGTTTTGACTATATTGAGATTGATAAAAATCTGAATTGTTTAAACAAATGAAAAACTTAAAGCGAAGAAAAATTCAGTTGATTTTATTGGTGTCCAGAATGTCGAAATGTCAAGACTTGAAACTTTCCAAGTCAAAAGAAAATCCTTTAATAATTCCAATAGTTTATTAAGCATTTGTAAAAAATATGATACAAACAATAAACAATAAATATATAGGGAAGATTTGTACTTGATCCTGAGTTAATAAAAATTAAGTTGAACCTGCAAAACTATAAGTAAAATCAACGAAAAAATCATCACCATCATCATCGGTCTAAGCGTGTTTAGCAACTTACGGCGCTTGCATAGTTGCAAATGCCCGAACCAGAATCGTAGTACAATCCAGATGTGCAGCTCATGGCGGTACCGATGTAAGCCCCGTTTACAAGTTGGCAGTAATAGTACACGCTGCAATCAGAAGAACTTCGAAAATATCCAGCGGCCGTGCACGAGTTGGCGTCAGCAATGCTGGACGATGCTGAAGAGCTCACGGTGGTTGTTGCCGCCGCTGAACTAGATGAGCTCGTTGCCGCAGTTGTGGTGGTGGTGGTGGCTGCAGTAGTTGTGGTGGTGGCTGCTGCAGTAGTTGTGGTGGTTGCGGCTGCAGTAGTTGTGGCTGCTTCTGTCGTGGTTGAAGTAGTCGAGTTGCTAGAGCTGTCTGATGAAGCCTAAAGATAAATTGATTGATATAATGTAAGTCCATATTAACACAATAAATCAACCTACGTGAGTAACTACGTCATTAGACCAGTTGAAAATGGAGGCAACCATTTACAAATATATTTATATGAAAACAGGCTTACCAGTGCGCTGTTGATTGCATTTAGCAGTGGGTATTTGGTTCCGCTGAGTCCAAGGAAGTCTTCCGTTTCAATGGACCACAACATGATGGCTCCTAGTCCTAGAGATTTTGCGTATTCTACCTACGATGAAGATATTATAGAAATGTGAATAGTGAATGACTTTTACTAAATCCCTTTTGATTTCAAATTGAATTTTTCATTGAAAGAAATTGAATTGGGTGCGCAAAAGAGCTCAGTTCACGTTTGGGCAACAGCGATAGGAAACCCTCGTGAAAAGTCTATGTCATTTTGCTATAGACTGAATTACCTTGATGGCGATGGATTTTTCATCATCATAGCTCAACCAGGTGGTACCAGAATAGGCGTACGGTACTTGCTGTTCATCGTCCCAGGCCGTAGTCCATCCGCCAGCGTTGAATTGTTCAACAATCTGAAAGAAAATTGTTAATATTTACGTGAAAGTACTACTACTGGTATTATAACAACCCTATTTGTCTATATTACAGCTGACTGATAAATTAATTCTAAAAGATTAAAAAAGCAGCAATTTCTATTAAAGTATCCTTGACAGCGAACGAATTTCGAATAATGTAATTAAGCACGGAACAGTGGAAAGTTGATAATTGGACTTTACTCTATTATCTCGTCTATTCGTTTTATAATTTGAAACAGGGGTACACGCTGACCCATTTTTAATTCCCAATTAGAGCTGATGAAAGGAAGCCGCTCAATTTCAACCCTGAGATAATGTCTGAAAGTTAAATGAATTAAGTAATGATAATTATGGCGTCTGAAATGAGCGGTGTATAGTTGTTAAAACAGTTGTATAGCATTAGGAGTTTTAACGAACTTAAAGTTATAGGGGGATGATGCTAACCTCGTTGTATCCCCAGAAGCCAGCCGTAGCAGTGTAGGGCCCGGCAGCGCCCCCTGTGGCAGTGGTGGCCGACCCGGGTGCGGTGTTGCTCGAACTTGAAAGGACGTTAGTTCTTCCGTAGAAGGGCACTCCGAGGGCCAGTTTGGAGGGCGAAGCCCCGCGGGAGATCCATCCGTAGATTGAGGCATTCTGGAAAGTAACGTTTTTACATAACTCATAAGGGTATGACATACACATAACATCTATCGCCTGTCTTCAAAAATCCTTTAGAGCTTATATTTCAATAAAATTTAGGCGATTTAATATAATGAATCGTATAAAATACATTATGGTACTTACTATGCTGTAGTCGGCGTATTCGGTACCAGCCAATCGGGCCGCGTTGTACAACGGTGCGTTATGGCAAGCGGTGGTGTCCCATGATCCGTGAAAGTCGTATAACATGACGTTAATAAAGTCCAGATACCTATATTACAAATAGAATAGTATTTTTTGTATCGCCACGGTATTTAATTTACAAGTATGATCACTAGATATCATATTTATTCGGTAGTAGGCCGTGGACATACAACCAACCAATCAATAATTATTAATGGATGACAAGGGCCGGCTACAGCCTACTTGGTGCTGTCACCAGACCTACCGTGACAGTGCGGAAAGTATATATATTTAAGCTACATTTTTTCCTATTAAGGATACTTACTGAGATAAGGCGGGAACATCATAAGACGTGTCGACAGAGGTGGGAGTAGCGGACACTGCCGCGGTTACGAGCAAGCCCAAAGGATTGAATACTTCGTAAAATTCTTTTACCAAAAGGGCAAAGTTTTCCTGAAACGTCAACGTATAAACTTAGAAAACTTCTAGCGCAACAACGAAGAGTAATGACGGCACGTGTGACGTTCAATTAAGGTTTTATTAATTGATATCTGTATTTCCAGAGTCATCCAGACACTTACAATGAATAAATTACGATATTATTTTGTATTAATCGATATAGTTTTGGCAAACTTGAAATGGACTATTGATCTGAGAAATAATTTACCTTATCGGCCGTGTTGGTACTGTCTCTTCTACCCGGATATTCCCAGTCGAGATCGAATCCGTCGAAACCGTAAGTCTGGACCCAGGATAGAGCTGAGGCGATGAACGTGGCCCTTTTGGTCGCGTCGGCGGCCATAACTGAGTATTTTGCGGAACCTGAATATTATTTTATAATATTATAAATATTTATAATTAAAAAATAGACTATGCAACAAAATAGAAAGTGTGTAATTAAAAGAAACGAAAAAGTGTAAATAATGTCCTGCAGCTTCAAATTTTTTTTTTAAAAAAGACAATAAAAAAACAGAGAAGCAGGGGAAACAGAATTAGAAAGAAAAAGTGAATGGGAAAAAAGTGAAAAATAACAGGAGCAAGAAAAATAAAAATAAACAGAAAAGAGAGAGAAAAAGATAAAAAAAGCAAAATAAGAAATATAAAAAGAAACGAAAAATGCCCAACTTTCGGACAGTTTGCAAGTTTTTCTGCACCAACGCAAACTAACAATTTGCTAAACGAAAGCGCGCTAATCGAAAATAACCACAACTAGCCCTAAGTAAGCAAAATTAACAAATATGGTAGAAATAATAGAGGCATCTTCCATATGGAAAGTTCCCGCAGAAAAAACTGAAATACAGTTTGTAGATAAAGTCGAAAGTTTTGAAACTATTTCAGCCTAACGAAAGATGATCACTTATTTCTTCTTTGATCCCTCTTATTTTGCTTTTTCTTTAACTTATTTGCCCTTCTTTTTCTGTTATTT